>JAUBOD010000237.1:445166-466178 GCA_032353885.1 Nothura maculosa | reverse complement strand
ACATAAACTGAAGAGTTGAGACTGATGACTAAAAAGATTCCCTGGGTTTGTAAGTGATAGCAAATAATCTGAAAGCATACAGTCCCCAAAACTCCATGCTTTTTAGTCTGTAATTATAACAGGCCTCAGGCTTATTGGTTTGGACAGACATTTGATGCAGAAGTGTCATCACTATGTCTCTTTAAGTCCCCGCACCTGATTCAATAGTTTTTTCAGTTATTATTGCACATCATTCATCACTGTCTCACTGCACCAAAAAAATCACCTTTGGCAACAACAAGATAAATGATTTGAAAGCAAAAGGTTTCTGCGTTAATGTTAACAACTGGGAGTTTTTCTTTTTTCCTGTTTTCTTTTTTTTTTAAAATCAGTCTTTTACCTTAATTTTGAACAACAGCATAACTGTTAATAACTAGCCTAAAAAACAAACAAAACTTAATGTGATTAGCTCATCATAAACATATAGATATTTAATGACTATTTAATTTATTTCCAATCCATGCCTGTATTTACTAAAGGTGACTAGAACAATATTTAAATTAGACTTCTGTGAATGGCATGCTCAATTGCCCATTTCAGATATTTTTACACATATATATAATTAAAGACTATGTAGAAGAGTCTGCCATGGAGCCTCCTAGGCTTAACTTCCATGTAAGGCAAATAAATATATACTGAATAATAGTAATTCTGTATATAGTATAGTATACTGATGTATAGTAGTAATAATAATAGTAATGACCATAGTTTATATTTCAAGAAAAATTCAAAAAAAATGAACTGAAATTGGGATCTTATTTTGTTAAATGCTGTGCAAAAAAATGAGAAAGCAGTTTCTGTCATGAATTTTATAAGTTTAGTTGTTGCATGTAAGTAATTTGCTACATGTAAAGCTGCTATTCAGAGTATATGAAATGAGTTCTAAGATCACACAAGACAGAGATCCTTTTTGTAAATAAAAGTTTCATCTGTTAAACTAGTAAGCAATCCCCACAGACATTTTGGTCTTGTGTTAGTTTAGTTTTTACTTGCAGAAAAACTGCAGTCCACATATGGCATGCATGTTGTTTACTGAGTCAATTATGATTGTTCTCCCTCACCACAGATAATTCGTAGGTTAGACTCTGGAAGAGGCTATGCTCAAGGACATTAATATTTTTGAGCAGTCAGTCACGAAGAAACATTCCAACAGTATAATCAAAAGTCTACACTAACATCCAGCACAGCGGCTTACATGGAGAGTATCTCCTATTATACATCTCAGTTAGAGCATTGCTGCTCAAGCAAAAGTGAGAGCATATCATAGCAGAATACACATTCTTTGGATGCTGTAGGTCAGTACAGGTACAGGCTACCTTTCCACTCATGCAGTGGTGACTTCCCAGAAGTGATCAACTGTTACACAATGTGTTACAGAGAGAATTTTGGTGGGACCTAGATAGCAATCTCAAGTGGACCTCCCATGGCAAGGAAAAATATTGGCATGACAAGTGCTACACGTTGACATTAGGGTTCTCAGTCCTCACCATAATTACTGCTGAATGCAGGCAGCAGCCACCCCAGACTTACTTGTGTGTGCCTGTAAGCTTCAGTCTGCTAGGATGCTTTCCGTTGGGCATACTTCACCGTGTGCAAAAGGCTGTACAAAGAGGATTCATGCAGCTTGCAGCACACAGTAAGTTTTTATTTGTTAACAGTAGATTACTAGAATTAGTATGCTGCTAGCCTAAATATTAATGTGTTCCCCATTCCCATAAAGATACCTGGTGAGACCTAGTTAGTTTGTAGACAACAGTGGGGAGCCATTATAGCTCCTTAGAATTGCTTCATCCTGGATCTTGCAGAGAGGCTCTCTTCTCATTCACTCTATTTTTCTGTTTTTGAGTTTTAGATCTTCTCATGACAATATTTTGAATCCTCAAGTTGCTCACCATTACTTTTTCAATAGATTCATATCTCTCTAATTTTAACTTTATTATCCTGCACAGCTGAGCCAGTATCACACAGCTGTGATGATGAATCTTGAATCACAAATAGGTGAATCTCAAGGCTGTGAGCTACAGGCCTACTCAGAAACCATGCAGGTAGCAGTACATCCTTGGCATTTTGAAGGAGGTGTCATGCAGAGGACTCCTTTGAAAGCTGAGATGGTGATCAGAACTGCATTTTGTATGTGGTGAATGATTTTGTAGAAAAGCAACACTGCAAAATACCCTTGTGTTCCTAATGTCTGGAATATATGAAATGTATCCATTCCTCTTGGGAGTCTCAGATTTGGTTTGCTAAGGTAGGTGTGTCTGATAATAACAGCAAAAAAAGCAGAGGAATGTGTTAATCACAAGCTGCTGATCTGATTTCCTTTTTTTCTTCCCTTTTTCTTCTCCCCCTGCAAATCTTCTCCCTCTCACTCACTCATTTTCTAAGGAGGGCATTCACTCATCTTCTCAGATCTACTGAGGTCATCCACTGTTAAGATCCCCTTAGAATTACCAATTCCTTGGCTAAGATGGTAGAAGAGAGCTAGAGCATCCAGTGCATGCCACAATGTTGACTCTCACATACACGATTCCAGGATGGAAAGGGAGAGTCTGCTCAGAAATGTGCTTGATTGCATTCTTTTTGGCTAGCATTGGTTGTTCCAAGGATTTTTTAATAATAGCATTTTTATATAAGAAACCTCAGAGGCCAAAAGTAAATGTCAGGAAAACTCCCCAAAACACTATCCAAAGACTTTAGGTAGCCTGACTTTTTCTGTGAAATTCTTCTTTGTAGTCTTGATAGTCTTAAGTTTTTTTCTACAGGAGCCTAGCCCAAGTGACTTGAGTGACTGAACAGAACTGAACAGATTGCCTATTTTTTTTAGTTTATAGGCTGATCTAGAAGACAGAATAGAATGTTTGCCTGTCTTTGGTGGACTTACCATTTGGACAGAAATGCTGTTAAGTGACTCTGGGGGGGAGATTCTTTTTTTTCTCTGGTTCTTGGATCTGGGTGATAATGGCTCTCAGGGTTCTGTATGCTACTGAGTATTAACCTCCTGGGATATAACAAATGAGGATGATCTGTACAGATATGTTAGTAAAACTATTGTAATTATAATGATGCTAGGTTGAGCAGCAGTAGATATAAATTATTACAGCCATGCTCTAGCCCTCCCTGTGAGCTTGTTACAAATTTCTATGTGTGCCTGGTTTTATACAACAGCACAATGCCATGTTACTGTTCTGTTTCCTTGACAGCTATTTCAAACTTTGGCAGATGTTTTCCCAATTTTGAATTTCCTATCCTTATAGGAGAGCTTCACCTCTTACTCTCCCTGCTCGATACTGTGAACATTGTATTTTTATAAGTTCCTCTATTTCCTAGTATTCAGTTACTAGGTAGGCTATTCCATATGAAGTGCAAATATAGGTTTCAATACTGAATAAATTTTTCACAATTTCACCAAATTTCAGCAGCTTATAGTCGTCTGTCTTGTTTATAGCCTTTTGGCAGACTGTTTTATGTATCATTTAGCAGAAGCTTTTACAGTTCTCAAGACAAATACTACTCTTTATTGGAATGACTAACAAAAACACATAACACTTTTAAGCATTTTCATTTATTTATTGCATTTATATATATATATATATTCCAAAATAGTTTTTCATGTAAAAATGTTATTCCAGTTCCTGAACAGAACTTTTGTGAAGGTCAGTTAAACAAACCTGAATAACAAGTAAAATTTGCTCTTTGGTCATTGTTAGCTAGTGAGGTTTTGTTGAGCTTGTTATCATATGCTAAAGCACAAAACCTTAACTCTCGGGGACACTTTCTTAGGAACATAAATTCTTAAAAGATTTTACAAAATCAGTTTTCCCTCACTGCTCTGTGAACTGCATGGTACTCCATGAAGAATGATTTTCAATGGTTTCATAAAGAAATATGGTGTTTTATCTAATTTTATTATCCAATTTATTTTATTTATCTAATGAGATGGGGTAGTCACTGACTTATGAATTTAGTTACAAGTTTTAGTACGCTTAAAATATGGATAGTCAACTAGTCATGAGTTATTTAAAAAAAGGGAAAAGATATGAATAGCTCATAGGTGAAAATCTGGGTGAGAAAAAAGAGTGCTTAGAGGTTCAAAGAAATGAAAGGGGATACAGTGGTGTAAACTGTTGAAATCTTAGCTATCTATGCATTATTGCTGCAAATATAAGAAAAAAAAAAGAGAAATCTTAATACTAGTACACACAAATAGTAAACCCCCCCAAAAGCCGGTGGCATCACTTAGATTTAATAAGATAAGTTCAAGACTGGAATATTAGTATAGAACCTGATCAAGAAGAATGTCAGGAAGAAAGTATTCCATATAATAAATTTCAGAGAGAATGAGAAAACGTAATGAGGTTTGCTGAATGAAGTGTAGGAGGAGCAAACTCAGTGCTGTTGTGGGAGAAATGTATTCTATATCTTTGTACTAGTATAAGCAGATGGATGATGTATTTATTTCAATGTAAGATGAACATCAAAAGGTATGGTGGATAAACTTTCATTGCCTCAATAATTTATAGAGATGCAATACATGAGATCATATTCTTTCAAACGCAGACATTTCTGATGTTCTTCTAATGTGTAGAAGTAATAGAGAAAATACTAAGAGTTGGTAATAAAAATCAGGTGTTTTCATTTTGATTCTAATTTGATTCTAGCTAAGACTCAATAAGTAACTAAGCATTGGAAAGCAAAGAAAAAATTTTAATGAAAGTGCTATATGAAATGATAGGATTCATGATAAAGCAAAGAAAGAACAGCAGAATCATGCCTTTAAAAATAAATAAATAAATAAATAAGCAAACCTCAGATTCTGTACATCAGTACAGAGCAGGAGTTCTAAGCAGAGAAAAAAATGGAAAATAAGTTCAAGATAATTTTTAGTTTCTATGACAAAATATTAAAACTTCTGAATACATGGGCTATTAAGCATGAAGGTGCAAACACAGCTATTGCCTCAAGAAGTCTTTGGGCTGCAGATTACTGAAACTGCAGACCATGCACTCTTTCTCAATGCCTGTTACCACCGCCCGTTGTAAGAGATGAATCTTTTCTCTGAGCCAGTATGACTGTTCTTGTTATAATCTCGTGATGACAGTGATTTACTTAAAGAAAATAAGGAAGAATGTTGTAGACTGTAATCAAGCTGCTTACTCAGAGCACATAGTCTAGCTATTGTAAAATTTAAAAAGGGCTTTTGGCCTGTGTATAATGGATTAAGTCAGATAAAGGAAAATTTACATCTCATAGAGTCAATGGAGACTCAAGTGTCTTTGAAGGTACCTGAAGATTTATTCAAAGTACTGGATATACTGAATACACTGTCCATAAGACAGCAGTCTCAGACCAGCATTTCAGACTAGGACATCCCTCTTTTGAGTGCCTTCCTCCCCTCCTATTAATTTCTGTTGTTATAATAGAAGGCATGATTCTCTTTTCTTTGCTCAGGAATATTGCTTCTGTCCTTCCTAGTTACAGAGGGAGATCAAATCAGGTGTTTTTGTTTTGTTTTGTTTTAAACTCCTGTTTCTTTCTTTGTTTTCAAAACTTTTCTCTCTAGATAGCTTCACAAATTAGCTGTTGTTTTATCACTGTGTTATGAAGTCACTGAATTCTATAATGCTCTAAATACTTTTCTTTTTTACCATTTTAGGTGCATCTCGAATTTACTATGCAATCCATTAGGTTAAAAAGTATTTTTTTAACCAAAGCAATCAAATGTTTCTGAGATTGTAATTTTTTTCTGTAGTCCATAGTAACAATTGAGTCTTGACTTGTATGTATAAATACAGTTGTTTACAGTAAGCAGTTGTGCCTTCTGTAGACCTTTTTCTCTCATAATAACCTGTCTCAGTCCCGTTTTTTTTTTCTCCTTATTTTTTCTCTTGTAGCTTTGTGCATTTTCCATAACATTTATTGTTGTACAGCTATGCTCTGGATTCTGCCTTTGTATCACTTTTTCTGAACCTCTGCAGAGGAGTTCAGGATTACTTAAATCCGTCCTAACACCTTGAAAGAGTGAATGCAGTTCTGATTATTCTGGCAGCTCTCTTGAGATTAGTTTTGTTGTAGAAATAGACTAATTTCTAAAATTAATATTGCTTCCTTTCTACCACTCAGGTAGCTCTATTGGCCTGTTGCTCCATAGTTCAGTATGATCGTGTAGTTTCCCTTTTTAAGATGTACAGTTCAGCAGCTCAATACAACTGCCTGCCTAGGCAAAGTTTAATAGCCTAATTTCTGAGAGTACAAAATTGCAGAGTATCTACAGATCTGGAATTACTCACTACGGCCAAAATCTGCCAGTGCACTGTTGTCCCCATAACATTCAATTTCATAGCTGTTGCACCTCTTGGAAAATTGCTGTGGCCTTAACTATGGGAAAAATATCTTTAGGATTCAATGCCAAATACCAAAGCTGGCTGCCAAAATGATAAGTTTTAAAAAAGAAGCCCTTTTCATTTTTTAAATGAATACGCCAATCCACCCCAGGGCAATCAACCTATCAAGGTAGATTTTATTAAAGCAGGACAACATTCTTAACGGAGAAAACAGACAACCTTCTAAACAGAGAAAACATGTTGGATGAATTGATTCAGATCAGACCAGTGGAATCAAATCTCCTCTCCAGTCGGCCCTGTCCTGTGGTGGTTTGCTGGGCAGGTTCTTTCTCCAGTCCTGCTTCCGTGCCAGACAAATCCCTGTGGCTCCAAGTGACTGAAGAGCCTCTGTATATTCCCCATGGGAGGCTGGGAAGGCCCCTGGCACCTCAGAGGCACCACGTGTAGCCTCTGCCCTTGCCTGTACACAACTGCTCCCATTTTGGCGTTATCTGTTGCTCTTGGAGGAGGTGACAGGTCCCTTTCTTTTCCAGAAAACTCCCCCAAATCCCTGGTGCAGCAACTGGCACCAGGCAGCCAGCCAGCTTTCCTCCCTTCTCCCCAGCCACAGCCTTTTAACTTCAGAGAGATGCATAATAAGGTTTAAACAGCCAAAGAAAGCAGATAGAGTTGGCATCACGGAGTGCTTTATTCACACTTACTGTTCATAGGAAAGCATGCCAGGGTCTGCAGTACAGTCTGAGATGATATGAGTTCTGCTGGATGGCGTGGGGAAGTCTCCAGGAGCTTCTCTGGGCAGGCAGGAGCAAATGTCCTCCCACAGGTGGCAAAAAGAAGGCTGTGCTCCACAACAGCAAGAGAGCAGAGAGCATACAACGACTGCAAAAGCGTGCCAGGGACATCATGACAGTAGGAAAACATCAAAGCAAGTGGAGCAGAGTCCTGGTCCCCTGACAGCTCTGCGATCGCTCTGCGCTGGAACCCCTCCGCCAACACCAGTTCCTGCCTACTACCTGCATCTAAACACAGCATGCAAGTCATTTGTTTTCTGCGTAGGCTTTTAGACTGCAAAACTTTTCCAATAAACTCATTTCTGTTAGATCATATTGCCAGCATGCACCAGTTAGTGAATTGTACACTAATACTCCTTTTTACTCTTAGCTTTACTTTAATACTTTTAATACTTTCAGCAACAGATTTGCATGTATTTCCTTGTTAGTTATGAATGTATTAAATTGAATTTGCATTTTTTTTTATTTTGCTGGATTTTTTTATCAGTGAATGTTTATCCTGAATAAGGCTTTTGCCAAAAAGATATACTACTTGTTTGTTTTTGAAAGTGTCCTTATATATTGATATATATGCTTGACTAGTAATTCTGCAATATACTGTCAAATTAAATAGATTATTTTTAAACAGTCTTTTTAAAAAAGAAATATTTGCAGTTAAATTTTGCTGCAATTTTGAAATGTGGACAGAAGAGAGAGCAAAAGATAGACTATTAGGTAAACATTAGGGAGTTTAAAAGTTCATTAATAGTAGCAGTGAAATACTGCTTAGGATGTTTTGTCCTTATGAGTCAGTGCGGGAGGGAGAGGAGTCATCCTGACAAAGTCTTAACATTAGGCACTGTGGGTGCAGATCTAAGGCTATTGCCAGCTGAGCAGACTGTCAGTATTATTGTTTGGTGTCAGTGACCAGTTACACGCTATGCATTTCAAATGTACATTTTCCCTGAGGCATAATCACAATAAAGGCGTTCTGGCCTCCTCTTGGTAAACTAAAGCAGTGCAAACTTCAGCTGATGCTGCTTTTAGAGCTAGAGCTAGCTATTTAATCATGGGAGTATATTTCCTCCTAAAGGCTTATCATGCAAATGAGATGCAAAGGAGAGAGCAGCAGTCCTACCGTGTTATGCCCCAAAGGAAGCATTTCTGCTTGCTAGTGGCAGTGATGCCTACCTCATACGCACTGTGAAGTAACTCATTAGTTGTATCTGCTACATGATACTTAATTAAGTGAATAATTTGACCAAGATCAAGTTTCTGGAGAGCAGCTAAAGTGATTAAAAAACAATAGAACTGCCATATTTCCAATCTTAATATTTTACTTCCACTTTTTTTTTTTTAATCAAATAACTCCTGTATGGAAGTAAGTCTTGATCCACCGCTGACTCTGCACAGGGGTAAGTTTTGATCCATCTGCTCTCAGTATAGAGCTTACATGTGTGTTAGGGGGAGAAAAAAATAGAGAGAAAGCAGGGGAGAAGAGGTTTGCAGTGACTTTTCCATACCCTTGGGGCTTAATCTTTGCTTTTGAATCTAGAAAGAGAGCAGAGCTGAGTGCTGAGGCCCATTGCAAAGCAATTATCCTTGATGCTCCGTTTCCTGCAGTTCTTTTCAAGGGGATGACATTGTACTGAACAATGAATCAAGC
Organism: Nothura maculosa; assembly: GCA_032353885.1. Lineage (NCBI taxonomy): Eukaryota > Metazoa > Chordata > Aves > Tinamiformes > Tinamidae > Nothura > Nothura maculosa. Next base: position 457,362 of record JAUBOD010000237.1, on the reverse strand, counting down.
ATCACTTACCTTGAAGCGAGACATTCATCTATTTAGATGAGTTAAAAATCAGCAATTGAGAAAACCACCCTAGCTGCAAATGGCAATAAAAGCCAAACTCTGTTTTGAAATCGTTCTAAATTAAGTGCAGTTAAACCAATTGATGAACTGATGACCCATCACTGAAATGTCAGGGATCAGCAATTGGGGGGAAAAAAGAACACCATGCTATTGGAAGGAGTTCAGTCTTGAAATGAGTGAAAGGCTGGTAGGGTCTTATTCTGGCTGATATGTGTGCACAGGCAAGTCTTCCTGCACCTCAGGGATTTTAGCAATTTTTTAAAAAACCTTGAAGTTTAGAATTTTAGTGCAGTCCATTACAGCCCAATTGTCCTAGCTGTTCTGCTTCACTTACTGTTCTTCTGCTAGATAGCAGCTGAAACATTATCTTATTAATCTGAATGTCTCTTCTCTTGAAACTCTTTTAATGCACTTAGTTAAAAAAAATCTCAAAACTTAAGTATTCATGATATACTTGTCACAGAATCATGTGATACATACCAAAGTGACAGGATTTAAATTACCTTTTCATGTCCTCCCAAAATGTTCTGTAATTGAAAGAGGCATGGGGCATTAATTGGTTATAATTAATTGTTGGTAATATTGTAACTACCTGTGCATACTAAAATTATTTCCCAAACAAAATATTCCATGCAACAGATAACTATCATTGTAAATACAGATATGGAATTGCCAAAGATTTTTACAACGATACATATGGACAGAGATGAGAAAGTAATAACCAAAGGAAGTTCTGTTTATTTAATGAGTACACTGTTATATTATAAAGAAAAAAAATAAACAACACCTCCAAAAACCTTTAAAATCACTTAATATTTTTAAACGCATTTAAAGGATACTAAACATGCATTCTGAAAAAAATGCAACAAATGAAGAAGTAGGGGGAAATATAATTCAGATTTCTTGATCATAAGTATCATGCAGAATAATTGAAATATAGAGACTAGCCATGCAATATCATTGTTTTATTTTTTTCTTCAGATGCAAGTAGCATTATTTAAGATTTTAACCCTTAAGTTTCCCCTCCAGATTAAAAACATACTAATTTTAAATAGCAAAAGGATTATTAAAAATAGTAAGGATAATCCTATCATCTAAACTAGCCAAACTCTTGTAATTATAGAAATCGTATTGAACTATAGTAAAACCTTTTGTTCATAAATGGCAGATACAAACATGGGATGTCTGGATTTTGTCATTCTTAGGCTTGTGATTATTATCCACGTAGAATTTCAATGAATTCAGTGGATTTTCTTGTTTGAACATTTGTGATTCAGAATTAGTAAAACTCACAAGAAAATCTGGTTTAATTAAGCTTCACATATGTTTTTATAGGTAAGTGTGTAGGTAAATATGAATGATTACACAGTTCTGGGATATTTAAATGTAGCTATTCATCAACTTGAACATAATTATCTTCAGAATAGCAGAACAGCTGGAAATAAAATACATGGATTTAAAACTAGTGCATATATTTTGCATTGCTTTTCTGGATTTCAGATTTTATTTTTTTTCATGTATCCATGAAGACATTCAGCCAGACTTTATAAAATGTCTAAAATGCCTGTGAATCAGTTATCCTTTGTATATGTCTGAGGAAAGATTAAGCAGGATAGGTGGCACTTACATTGTTTCAAAGCAGTGATTAAGCAAAAAACTACACTGAAGGGCAAAACCAGGAGAAAAAAAAACTAAGTGGAAACACCTCATTAGCAGGTAGTAATTTAGGATGCTCTATGCATTTTGCCTGTGGATTAGCTCCTGCAGGAGAGTAAAACCTGCTTTAAGGATAGCCGGCCACCTCACTTAACCCTTATATTGTTACCATAAAAAGGGGAGAATAAAGTGGGAGAAGGGCATTTTTTAATGCATAGATTAAACCAGAGACAAATTTTCAAAAGTTATGAACAACTAGAAGGAATATTTTTTTAAGCAAAGACAACGATCTGTTCTCCTTGAAAATCATTACTACTATTTTTTGAATTAAGCATGTTTTTTACTTAATTCTCACCTCTATATATAATCTTGGCTTTTACTGTAGGAGATAACTGCACTGCTCTGCTGCCTTTGTTACAGTTGCAAGATACTTACGATAATAATGAAAAGTATTAAAAGATGTCTTGAGGAACATGTAGAGCACTAAGGTAGAGATTGCAAGAAAGAGTTTGAGCTATCCAGTTGGAAATAATCAAGTGTGAAAGGTAGTATGATTTAGAAAGGGAATTGTTGCAAGTCCCACAGGAGTGGGATATATCAGTAATACTACTGTAACTGATAGATTCAAATAACTAGCAGTTAGTTATGCAATATATATATGCATAACTATGCTATGTATAGTTATGCCGTACCTATAGTTTCTATAGTTTTGAATGGACTGTTAATTTAGTGCAGTGAAATAATCAAAGAACCTAGGATAAAGGTGCATGTGTTATTATATTTGCTAACTATGCCCCAAAGATGTCCCAAATATATGAATAAGAGTCAAAAAAATTTATTAATGATCACTTAAAAATATGGATCCTTGAGAGCTGCGTCAAGCTACTTTTAGGACGTATCAGGCAGAGAACTGTGTAACAGCCTTTTGCAGCTGCCCATGATTGGTAGCATAGGCAGAAAGAGTCTGCAGTTGGGTATAGCTCATAATAAGTCAGCCAGATGCTTTGGCACATAGTTCAGAATTTGGCATGCAGAATTAGTCACTGTGGTATTCTGTGTGTGTGTGTTGTTTCATTATCATACAAGAGAAATACCCATCTACTGCTATGTTTGGTCCTATCCCTTACTATATGTCCTATTGGACATGATTTATCAAACCCCATCCCTGGTTTTTGGTTATAATTTGAACAGCAAAGCATTCTCTTTGCACTTAGGGTCTGTAGACAACACAACACTTCTTACTCCTTTTGTGTGTTTGTATGAGTCATGTTTTTCTTTTTAATTGCTTGCAGGAATTTGGGAAAAAGCATTCCCTCATGTTAATGCCTGCAAAGACAAATGATGCTGCAGCCCTTTAATACTTCTATACTACTTCTTTTATACTTCATTGGCATTTTTAGAGGGAAGCAGGTGGGCTGTTGGAAGAAGCTTTTCTTGCTTACAGGATTTAAAAAAAAAAAAAACAACAGCTACAATTTCTACACAAAATCACAGAATCACAGAATGGTTGAAGTTGGAAGAGACCCCTAGAGATCATCTAGTCCAACCTCCCTGCTCCAGCACCCAGAACATATGGCACAGGGTGGCATCCAGGCAGGTTTTGAAGACCGCAGTTTTACAGAAAACAAGAACCTTGTAATAAAAGGCATTTCAGTGTTGATAGTCTACAGCACAAGGAGCTGTCAGCAAAAAGCCACATCTGCTACTTCAGTATTTTTAGTAGAGTCTCTTTCTGCTAAAATCTCATTGGTACTTGATTCCTAGAACATTATCCTGTTAGAATAAATAGCGTGCGGTAATGTGCTCTTTCCCACTTGTCCTATCACTGGCCACCACTGAAAATAGCCTGGCTCCATCCATCCTTTTGACACTCCTTTCTTCAAGTATTTGTACACACTAATAAGATCCTTTCTCAGTGTTCTCTTTTGTAGGCTAAGCAGGCCCAGCTCCTTTAACCTCTCCTCATAAGAGTGATGCTGCAGCTGCCTGATCATCATCTTAGCTCTGTGCTGCAGTAGCTCCATGTCTCTCGTGGGGAACTCATAACTGGACAAACGACTCCTCACGAGGAGATGTGGCCTCACTAGGGCTGAGCAGAGGGAGAGGATTTGATCTTCTGTAACATTCTGTAATGTTAGCATTTTAACATTTGCAAGGTTGTTGGGAGGATGAAAAGCTTTTAGAAGCCATTGCAGTTCCCTAATTTGTGTATATCCCTGTCTTAGGAATGGTGTGTTTGTGTGTGTGTGTGCACGTGTGTACAAATACATACATATAAATCAGAGTTTATCATTGCACATATGTAATGTGTAATAGCACAGATATACATAAGCATAGAAGTTTGATTATATAGATTGATATCAAAAATCATTTTAAATGATAGTGATCATTTTAGTATCATTTTAAATTATTTTAAATCATTTTAAATAGTATGGAATATATAATTATATAGCCTCTTCTGGAGATAGTAAAGCTGTAGTAGATGAAGCAGCTAAACAGATTTAACTTTGTTGGGTTTGTGTATTTGAAGAATTTTACATTCAGCCAATTTCACACCTTCGCCTGTACAGGCAGCTATGATGAAATATGCCTTGCTTAGATTTCTTGAATGCTATCTTTCCAGGAGTTCTTGGTTCAAGCATTCTGTATGGCTTAATGTATGCATTTTCTGTGTGTTAAAAATTCAGAATATTTTATATTCTTAAAGTCCTGACTCACAACTTTGTCTTATTTGTGTTCAATTCATTCTAAAATAAATAAATATTTTAACCTTTATGGTTTTTGCAGAAAGCTAGAATATATGGACATGAAAAACTTAAACAGCCAATTAAAGACATAGCTCTTTGGAAAAATGATCCATAGTTTTTACTTTGTTTAATTTTATTTAGAATATGAGTCACAATTTTCATGAATAGTTTCCTTGGTAATGTTTTAGAAGTCAAATAATACTTGACTTTTTTTTTGAAGGAAAAAAACAAATGCAGAGTATCATTGTTTTTTCTGGTGCAACAATATTTTTAGCTTTTATATATATATATATATATAAACACATTTCAGATGAGTTACTGACAGCCTTTTAAAAATCATTCAGGAAGATCAAATTATCCATTTATTGCATGAATTCAAAATGGTCCACAGTAAATGTGATGTTTAAGCAGAAATTAAAAAGTGAAGGTTATAAAAATGATGTTTCTGTAGCAGTTTTATGACACTATCACTCAGTGATTCTTTGTAAAAAGACTTATGCTTTCTGCTATCAGGAACATTTGCAAAATGCAGCCTAGATTTTCTCTTATATAGATCACTATGTTGAATTACATGGTAAGAAATGAAACTGTAAATATCTTTGTACTCATGTGTATTAAGAAAACAGCCCCTCTATACATGTACTATGCCTTTGGGCATCAGAACATGAATGATTTATTTGATAAAAAAATTAAATAAGCAATCTGACATTTTAAAACTATCCCCAGTTGTCATTGTCACTTCCAATGCATGTGTATTAAAAATAAACAAGTTATTAGCTTGTTAGCTGAATAAATGGAGATGTTTTAAATTACTTCAAAATTCCTCTAATTGCTTTTGAGAGTATCTTCTTATAGTTGAATATAGTCTGAATGATTCATGAGAAAAAGCCCTAAATATTCTAAAATTATTTCCCATTCCCATCCTTTCTTAGACAATGTAGATAAAAGTAATTGCAAATAATAATGCCTTTTAATGTTTTAAAAATTGTTACTTTACATATTCAAAACTGTGCTTTGTCACTTTTCATCACCTGTTCTTGTCAATTTTATTAATCAGACAAAATATAGATAATTTTTAAGGAATTTACTTGAGTCTGGTGATTATATGATGAAGATGGAGATTTCATATCTCAAGGTTATCTCATTAACTAAGGAAAATTAGGTAGCATAAATTCAATCATCATTCCATCTCCTATAAAATTTATGTGAAAGTTTCATTTAGAAATTTTCAGATACTAAGACACAGATTTAAAGCTTTTCTTGAGCAACTGAGTTCAGATTTTCAGAGATAATAAGTCCTTCTCAAGACAAAAAAATGGTATCAATTAAATTTGTTACTTGAAGAAAAGTTAGCTGGATTTTCAATCCCCTAAATATAGCCAAAGAATAAGCACAATTATTTCCTCAATTTGAGCTTCTGAAAGTTGTTGTACCTTTATACTTTTTCTTAGGGTAATATGGAGGTAGTCACTAAGTCTATCTATGAATTTTTTACTCAAAAATATTTCTAAATTGTGTTTCATTTGTACGTATATATATATACAGCTACAGGAGCTATACAGCTACAGGAGCTTACAGGATGTAATTGTTTAGGTTGTATTACTGTGGACATTTAATGCACAGTAATTCAACTCTGCTAAAGTGATTATCTTTTGTTACTACTGTAATTTGATGTGGATATAGGTTTGCAAGCTCAGGTGTCCTGTGATGAGGAAAGTCTGAATGAGGAGGATGACAGCAATTCTTCTTTTCCAGTACAGATATTAGAGGTCTCGTCATGATGAGTGACTATGGAAAAAAAAATTTTGAACCAAAACTGAAATCTGAATTTAAGATTCCTTGCTCAGAGGTGAAGACAGAAGTAAAATCCTTGTATCCTTGTCTTTTCATAAGAGATTGAGTTTAATCTTCTGGTTAGGTTAGTGACAAAGGAGTCCAATAAATTTTATGATGCTCTAATTAGCTCTCTCACAAGCTATTAACATTTTTTTCCTGAAGTCAAGTGGCATTCAAAGAAGTGTGATTTTTTTTCTGCCTTTGAAAATATTAAAGAAAACAGTTCTTCTGAAATGAAGTCCACCTTAAAAGCCTTGATGTAAATACATCAATGGAAATTACAACTCTTTCTCAGCAAGACACATTGGATATCAACAACTGAATGAATACCCTCTAAAACATAACATTCCTGTATGTCTGCTTCTGTAAACTATTCGTTCATTTAAATTAATGCTTGCAATCAAAAAATATAACATCAATCACATTATCTTGAGTACCTAGATGGATATAACTTAATTTCCTATGGATTTATGACTCAGTTAACTGATCTTTAAATCAAATTACTACCATTTTCTGTATCTGTGCCATTTTTTTCCTCACAATTTTGATATTAGCATGTGAGGTGCCACATATGATTTTCTGTACTGAACTTTACAATTAGGATTGTGAATTACTGGGTGCAAATTTGTGACTTCTTAGTTCTTTTTTCCCTTTTACCCCGTTCACTGTTTTTAGGGTAGCCTGTATGGGAGCTCTAGTCTTTTGTCAAATTTGATTGAAATTAGACAGCAGGTTCATAATTTGCCAGGGGGATATACACAAATACACACAGACTGTGCGATTTATACAGTTTTCATTAGAAACATGAAAAAGATACATAAGCCTTTTGGTATTTTTCAAGGTGATATGAGAATAACTGGGAAGGAGGCAGTCTCTTCTTGAGGGAGTATTTTATGGGGTTTGCTAAAAGAAAGAGCACACACATACAGAATTCTTCAGATTTGTTTAGTAGAGGAAATCTCTTGGAGGTCAGACCAAGGAAACAGTGAAAAGTAACTGCACCTGAATGACTGCCACACTTTTGAGTCTGGGGAAACTGGGGAGGCTGCCAAAACTCACGTCAACAGCAGCTTCAGAGTCTTCCTGGTAGTAGGGACATTCCTGAGAGTAGGGACGCTCTTGCTCAATGCTGTTTTCTAAAGGTGGAACACATGAGTAATATGAGGTGACATTTCTATTTGACAACTTTTGACCTTATGTCTTTTCTCCAAATTGCAGCCACTCAGCCAACATATTCTTTTAAGCCACAAACCACTAAGGTCATATTAAACTGACCGTATTAAATATCTATTTTAGGGTAACTGGAATCATTGCCCAGTCTCTCATGAATGAACTTACTGCATCTGCTTGGCTGCTGCATAAGTTTTTGTTCATATGTGTGCAACTTAATTTAGATATCTTAATTCTTAATGAATGCCACCATTTGGATTTGACTCAACTAACTAAACATAGGTGTGCAAGGACATTTGAACTGGTCAAAGGTATTTGAGATGTGTCTATTAAGTTGATAGAAAAGGCATGGGACCTATGGGAGACATCTGTCCTTCTGGAATGGCAGCTGGATATTAGGAACGATACCGTACAAGATCTGACATGGCACCAGACACTTATGTTTAAGTCAGAAAAAAAAGTCAAACAAAAACGTCAAATATCTCATGAGTACCTTACGACTGAGCAAATCAGAAACAGGTCTGACTCTTAATGCTACTCAGATGAGGACTGAAGGCCCCTGCCAGAACATGCTCATTGCCTCAAAGCACTGTCTGAGTTCTGAGAGAATTATGTGGGGTTTTTTTGGAAGTGACTGAAGGTGTCCTGGGCAACCTTCACTCCAGATTGAAGGCAGTGGAAACTTGTCTTTGAAACATCTTGTCCTTCCTCCTGCAGTGCCTGATCTGATGGAAAATTTTAAGCTTATTTTTCTCATGTGTTCTACACAAGTGTCCTAACTAGTTTCTAGGCAAGTTAGTTTTCTGCAATGAGATTCTTTCACACTCTGTCTACAGATGTGACAGAGTGTGAAAGTTTTCTTTACTTCAGGAAAACCTTTTCATATTTTGCTTTTACACAGGAAATTATTGAACTGGTTTAGGCACTTAAGTCCAATTGAGAGTTGAGTTCAATCTGTTCATCTAGAGATATCTGCAGTGCTAGTATTTATATCTGAATAAATCATCCAAAGATTTCCTTATAGTCAATGCAGATAAACAGATGATGGTATGATGTGAATTATTTTATTATAAAGCAAATGTTTCATATCTATATGATGAATTGTACATAAGAGTGCCTTTTCTCCTTTTACTAGATTGCCTTGGTGGTAAATATGCAAGGTAGGTGAGACATCCGTCATCAGTCTGGAAGGCATATCCTCTCTTCTAGCTTGTAAGGGCTAAGACTTCAACTTAATCCTTTAACCTGTGTCCTCAGTGTTTCCTAAACCAGAACAGTTAACAAAAGCAATTGGAAGTACCTAAAATGAATTATAAAACTCTGGAACCCCAGTTTTCTTTTATAAGTATAAACTTAGCATGAAATCATTCACATTTTTTACTCTTAAAGTAATTCTTTTTAAAACTCAGTTTTTGAGGACTCTAGGTTACATTTTTTGGATACATTGTTTCTAAGAAAAAAAGCAGTGTGAATGAAACAGTTTGTTATGTTGTGTAGTTCTGTAATTGCATTCAGTGTTGACATATATCCCCAGCTCTTCAAGGTTGATTGTAAGTACGTTGACATAAAAAATGTCAAAGTTCAGATTCAGAGAACTGGTCACTCATGACATATTAACTGAAACTTGCAATGGCAAAATAATGACAGACTTCTTCAAAAATCCAAGGAATCCAAAAATAGCAGGTGATTATTCTGAAATTCAAGGGGAAGGACAATCAGGATACTTTTGGGAGCTGATTGCATTTTTCATGTTTTTACACACTATTTCTAACAATTTGCACTGTGGCTGGAATTTTTACTGGAACCTCTAAAGTACCTTCTGTCCTTGAAGCATATTCCTTCTAGTTCAGATGTAACTATCTTTTCAGGTAGTATGGGAAGCCAAGACAACTACTGCTCATGTTAAATTCATGCTTGAGAAAAACAGTCTGGTTTTTTTTGTTTTTTTTTTTTTGATTTGTTTTTTTTTTTTTGTTTCCAAATTCTTACATTTGCAGAAATATATGCCCTGATATTATTATTTTAATGTAATGGTCTTTAGTTTCTGAAGATTTTGTTAGGGTAAACCTCAGGTACTAAAGAATGCTAATATCCAGTAATAAAGGCTGAGCTGATATTATGAGTTAGATCAACTGATTTACATGTCAAATTGACATTTGATTTTAGCCAGTCATTCAGGTTAGATTCCTATTAGGGGAGGATCTTTTCACACTTCTAACAAAAGAAAAAAAAAAGAGTTTTGGGGGACATCCAAATAGCTAAGCAGTCATAGAGTTAATTTGTTAATTATCAGTTATATTAAGCATGTGGAATTCTGTTACTGCAATTACCAAAACAGAGCAGCAGCAGAATATCATATCACTATAAACAAGAGAAGAAAAAACAACTACAGAAGGATAAGGTCTTGCCAGAGCAGAAGAATATGGAGAATAGGGATTGCTTTCAGAAAAGCAAGCTTGAGAAAAACAAGCTGACATCTTTGAGTACCTCTTCCATGTGAACCAGAGAAAGGCAATGAATCAACTCACCTTTCACCCTGATGGCAGAAGATGCTTCGAGATAAGTGAAGGAACAAAACAAGCAGTACTGGCAGCAGCAATGAAAATGGGATGCACAGTTTTGGGGCTGCAAGTAACTTGGCTGAGGATTTTGAGAAACACAGAGGGCACATAGGCACCCCACCTTCATTGACTGTCCCACAGGAAGGTTGACATCAATAACTTGTAAAGCCTGTTGTCCTGCAGGTGTTTTGCAGAGTGCTGCCAGTGAATATTCCCTGTTGTATGCACATACTTTTCGCCATAATTTCTTCCAAAGACTGGGAGTGGGTGTAGCCTCTAGTCCATACCCCAGGACTCTGCTTATCAGTGGCAGGAAGGAGAAACTTGTTTAATTTACTTATGGTAATAGCAGCAGCAGGAAGCATCATTTACTGGTGGGGAATGAAGACAAGAAAACAGGATTAGTTTTGATATCTGATATTTTTCACACACCTCCCCCTCACTCCACCCGAGGCCTGGCTTGAATTCTAAGAGCTAAGACAGGTAATGAGATACCAAAACCTTAAAACTACATTATCCTGATTTATCAGATACTTTCCTTTCAGCACTTTCCTCTGATTAAGGACCCCTGAAGCCAAAGATTATTCCTGCATACACAAACGAAAAGCTTGGGATCATAGCTTTCAACAGCTGCATACCATTTCCAAACTAGGAAAATATCAGAGTCAAAACTTTCATGAGTTCCTTATAACTATAGCACATTTTTTTCCTTGCTACTATGCTGTAAGCAGAAGATTTAACCCTTCCACAAGCAATAGCCTTTGAGTACAAGGACATATGAGAAAAAAAAAACAAAAAACAATAAAAACAAAAAAAGAAGAAGAAAAGGAGAGATTGGGAGGGGAGTCCAAAATTACTCAATTATAAGATAATCTCACACCTCTCATTAACCTCTCTGTTTCTGTGTTACACAAGAAAGTCATGCAGTGTTTTAATTTCTTTCTGGAGGAGGAATGCAAGAACCCTGAGGAGACTGTGTTCCTGCCGTAAGCATCCTAGATGCCTGGAGCTATACAGTGAAAATGCTTTTCAGAATGCCAGCAGATTATGCCTGAGGCTCAGCTCGAACATCTCTTTTAGAAATTCACATTACCAGTGACTTCACCATGGAAGAGCCTAGAAAGAGAATTTTTAATTACCAGAGAAACAAAAACCTGCATACATGAAAACAGTTACAAACCTGGAGGAAAACAAAAATGCAGATATGCTGTTGCCTTAAATTGGTGCGAGCCTATTGCAGCAAAAGAAATACTTGCCTCTTGATTTATGAAATCAGTTTACAAGTATTTAATACCTTGATTGTTGCAATGAATTGAGTCTGCTCTAGCAGAAAGAAATCAAAGTGCACTGAATAAACCACTGATTGGGCTGTACATCCTTATAGAACATGTGGATGTTGCAAAGCATTGTTCCATGCTTAAAATAAATAAATAAATAATAAATAAAGTCAGCTAGGCACATAGTGCTTTCAGCATGCTTTAGATCATAACAAAAATTGATGGGAAATGTACAGCATATTGAATCATTAGATCATTATTTTCATTTTTCAAAGTACAGAAAGTTTTGAGAGTGAATGGAGTTTAATCCATTTTACATCAGTTTGTTTTATAATTTAAATTAAGCATTAAATTAATTTCTAATAGCATTATTTAATATTTCACAGCATATATAAGCAGCTTGGAAAGAATAGAAGTGAAAGAAAATAAAAAATTACGTGACTCAAAAAGTCATATGCCTTATTATGAATGATTCCTAAGAAAAGTACTTAAAATAATCTATTACATAGAATTACATTTTTATTGGCATATTTCATCTATTTTATATTTTGTTGTCATCATTGGTTTGTATCTGTACAGGCAATTATATTTGTTCTTATGGCAAGTAGAAAATATGTGAAAAGCAACTTCAGGCATAATGGAAAAAATTATAGAATGAAGGTTAATACTGTGAATTATTATGTGTTACATCTTCCTCATTTTATATACTTCTATACATGTTTTGTGGGTCTTTGAGAGCTTGCTGTCCTTGTTTATAAGGAAATCTTTCCTTGATGATGAAGCAACAGTATGCAGGGCCAGCTGATGGCTAACATACATCACATAGCTTCATTGCTATCAAGCCCTTCTGAAAATAGTCTCTTTTAATTCAGTAGCAGTGGAAAGAAGA
>JAUBOD010000237.1:427714-443020 GCA_032353885.1 Nothura maculosa | reverse complement strand
AGGTACCATAGTAATACAAATTCACTGCATAAAACCACTCCACAGGCACCACAAAATACCAATGTGGCATTTATTAAAAAAAGAAAATGTCTTTTTAATGCTTCTGGGCTGCTGCAGTTGTGTATCTTTCCATCTCATTGTACTGTAAGATATTTCCAACACTATGATTTTCCCAGGGCTCATATATTGTAAGTGGAATTTCACACAACCATACTGACATCTGTCACAAATGCATCTCCCATTAATATTTTTTCTCCAGTTAATTATGTACTGAAATAGTATGAAATTATAAAAGCGTGAGATGAGGTCAATCTAATTACTTAGTGATGTAGAAAATAATTCACTTTTCATAAAGAGTTCTGGTTTTGAGAACCTTGGAGTTTGATCATTTAACTAATTATGCTATTAATATATATGTAATGGTTCCTTTTCAAGGCCTATCTGATGGTAGATTTTCTTCACTGATACTTCATGTATTACAAGTAATCCTACAGAAGTTCTTTTTAAATTGGGCAACCTTTGGTAGGTCAAGAGATATATTTGATATAACTTGTTCAATCAGTTCCGAGTCTAGAAGCTCATCTTAAATATTTCCTTTTCCTTGCGTATATCCTCAGATACTGTACTATGGTATTTATGGTGTTAACTACTACTGAAAGCTCTCAACTGTGATCTTTTTGTGATCATTTTGTATGCCCATTCAGAGGACTGAGAAGCTCTTTTGTTTGCCATTTTGTAAAAGAGAACTTTGAGACAGATGTATTGTTATGAAATAAAACAGTGAGGTCTGGATTTCATGATAAGGTTAATGGGATAAATTGAGTATTTGGAATATCATGTTAAGGCAGTGAAGACTTTCTTTGTGACATCTATCCATACACATTCTTTAAATCTTTCATTTACCCTGCAGAAGTTGGAGGACAGAGGAAAGAAAACAAAAGTATTTGTAATTAAAAGAATTAAAGATTTTTTTTTGGTTAACCATATCAGTTATTCAGTTTCCCTTTATCAGGAAAAAAGGTCTTCTTTATTTGATATTTTTATTTCATATTTATTCTCTTTTGGGGGGAAGAAGACAAAATCAATTTATCTAGTCTTGATCTATTGAACTTCCCTCTAAAAGAAAGCAAGGTGAACTTAAATACAATGTTAGCAAAGAGAGACAGAAAATGAATATCCTTTTCTTTCATTTGAACCTTACTAATGGATATTACTGACACAGCATAAGATCTTAACAGCTATTTTGAGGCCTGACAAACTTCTTTCAGGTTAGTCCATTTAAACTATTGCTTTTTGTTTGCTCTTCTGGTCATCCGTTCCCAGAAGTAATATAAGAAATAGAATTGATTTTACAGTGTGAGCCAGACTATTAGGCAGGAATCTGAAAGAAAAGAATAAAGAGGAAAAAAAAAATAAGTTGAGAGGAAAATGATGCATCAGAGAGGGGAAAATAGTAGAAAACTAAATACATGAAACTCTGGATTATGTCAAAGCTATTTTCCCCTCTCTAAAAACTACCCTCCATAATAAAGCCTTGAACAGCAAGTAGAAAACTACTTTTAAGCAGTCTTTTCGCGATTAGACATTTAATTTTCTTGAAGATTTGAAGAAACCCAAATGTCAAGGCTGCAGTTGGGATAATGCTTTGAGGGAATTGTGAGGGAGTTGAATGCTTCTGGTTCCTTATCAGACAAAGATGCAGGCTGCTAACCAGGAACCAAACGAGCAGCACTGCTCCTTTAGCAGTCTCCTAGACATGCTGCTGAGGTCAAAGATGGACTGACATGAGGAGATGTGGGTGAGGTGGGACTCGTATGTTTTATGTGAGTTTGACTGGAATATGATAAACATTAAGCTATTTCTGCATTTGATTTTGTCTATATTTAGAAGATACTTCTGTGTTTGTTTCAGTGGGGGTATTGAAGGCTGCATAGTGCTAAAACAGAGCATTGAACCAGGAGGCTAGAGAACAGGGCACAAGAGCAGCGATGACTCTGATCTCAATATCCTAACATCTCAATATCCTATTGGGTTCTTTCAGTATTTACTAGCTGGGAGCTTATCCAGAGATTTTTAACTTGCCAATAGCCACATAAAATTGTTTACTCCTAAGTAGGTTTAGAGGAATAATCATTGAAATACATGACACGAAAATGACACTGGGAAGCAAGGCACTCCTGAAACGTCTCCATGCAGTTTAGCAATTATCTCATCTCAGTTATCATGTGTTGCTACACATGGGCTGTAGATTATTAGGAAAGATAGAAGGTGCCCAGTTCAGTGAAAATACATTTCTGAAGGAACCAAGTACCCTTGACTTGCAAAAGACGCAGCATGACCAATGTTTAAAAGCTGATTGACAGGATTACTGTTAAAATGCTAGGATGAAGAGGAAGGATAAAGCTTATTGCCAGGAGCTCCAAAATTTTAATCTTACATACCTCACATGGTTGGATTTTTTTCTAGGTGATCAGATTCAACCTCCTATCTTTAAAGAGTTCAGCTTTAAATACTTGTCTTTAAATACTTTATCTTTTTAGAAAAAAACTTTAAACTTAGTGCCTCTAAATTAGGAATTAGTATTTTCTTGATTCTACATACTTGATTTGTGCTGTATTTAAGAGAGAAATGCATTATGTTATTCAGATGCCTTTCAGATCTTTGGTAAGATAATTCACCCTCTGGAGATAGTTGTTTACTCCTCTGACTGAAGAGGAAACCTAGAGCAACAGCATTTCTGACTTAGGTGGTTTGATTAAGCAATAACCTTAGCTGGAATGAGACTGGACTGAGAATGCAGTTATGAGCCATGAGTCTGAGTTGACTGAAGTATTCCCCAAATGATATTTTTATCCCCACTGCTGTGAGACAGTGGAGCTTTTTCAGTCTCTAGCTCAGTCCCTCTCTACAACATGTAGTAGGACTTTCCGCTGAACCTTACTACCAGGCATGATGACCTGGGAAGAGCCTTTTACTGAAGACTGCGGCAAAGTCCCTCAATATTTTCTGTCTTTTGTTACTTTTCACTCAACCCTCTCAGCAGCCAGCAGCAAGATAACATTTTCTTTGATCTTTTTGCTGCTAACACAACCAAAGGAATCTTTCACGTTACACTTGCTATCCATCTACAGCTTTGATTGCAGCTAAACTTCGAGTTTTCCTAATTCCACCTTTGTAGTTGATTCTGCTGGATAACCTGCCTTCACTTTGACTTTCCATATACTTTTTTTTTTCTCCTTTTTTTTTTCCCTTCAAACTCAGTCAGTAGCTTGTGCTTGACAAAGATGATCTCTTTTCACTCCTACTCTATCTTCTGCAAGTAGGAATGGAGTATTGTAGTGCTTTTGGGAGACTTTCTCACCTAATCACTATAATCTCATTTGTGTCAGGTCAGTGAACAGACTTCCCATTCCTTGTGCATATTTTCTATGCTCAATGCATTTCTGCATGGTTCAGATGGACTGCATGATTCAGCTTCTCTGGGAGACTGTGAAAGCCTTCCTCTTTGCTGTGTCCCATGTGTGCTTCCTCCTTACTTCCTGTGTCCCTTGCTTTCTTTGGGTTTTGCCCTCCTTTTCTTTCTTGACAATCCTGATGAAAAACCTTCTTCCCTGGGTTAGTAAACCTGCTGGTAAAGGTGCTCCTGGACCACATTGTTAGATAGGCTCTGTCTCTCACAGTCAGATAATTTCCTGGTCATAAAAGCTAAAGTCTTTCATATTACCACAGTCTTGCAGCCAGGTATTGATCTGCAATATCTTCTCCTTCTTTAATCAATCTGCCTGAGCAGGAGAATTGGAAAGAACAGTGTTTGAATTCCTGCTCCTTTCAAGGTAGTCTCCAGAGTGATTTAGGCCTGTGTTTGCAACAACTGACTTATTAACCATTTTGTTTGTATATCCTCATTAGGAGCCCCTTATATATCAGCTAAGTAAGAAACCAAACATGCTTCTTCTTCTGATCCTGCAAGGTTTCCAGCTCACTAACAACTTCAAACACTATCACTTGGCTATAGTTCACTCACCTGTAAATGCTGAGTTTGCTCAGCATCTTTCTTTTCATGCTGTCTTCCCTGAAAGAAGCATAAGCTTGACATTAAATTGCTTCTTTTTACTGCTAGAAAGTGGAGCATTAACTGCTGGATTGGAGGTACAAGATAATAACTTGCCTACCTACAGTCTCCTCCAATACATTTACACTCTGTTGAGTACTTAACACTTTCTGTAAATAGTTCATATTACTTGCACTTGTTTCAGTCTCAAAATATAACTTAAATGACAGTTTGTGAAGAATGGATTACTTTCTTGTTGAGGAAATCTCAACAGAAATGAAGTTTCTTTGATATCAAATCATTTTTATTTAATGCTTAAGACACTTTTTAAGGAAATTCAACTGCTTATCTATAAGAAATCAATTTCAGGTGTAAACCAGCTTCCACTGAAGCTGATAAGATACTTTCTGTTGACGTAAATAAGTAGATAGCATGGTATTTTGTGAGCAGCTTATTACTTCTTCTCTCAGGAAGAAAAGATCTCAAATATTTTTCTCTATCATTTAACCTCTTTGGAAACACTTATAGTGTCTCTCTTATAAGTTCTGCATGTTTTAGTGCATGTTAATTTGCATTAAATACTAATTTTTAGTTCAATTTAGAAAGTCAAGTTTATTCAGAATACTTCATAATGTGTACATGGCTTTAATTTTAAAAGAAGAAATGGAAAGATTTATTTTGAGCAAGTACTGTACATACTGAATTACAGTAAACTAAAAGCAAAAGAAATAGAAGCTACAAACCTCTAAACATTTCAATTTTACAGTTTTTCTTTTTCATTTTTTTCATTAATTAATAGACAAATGAATGGAATATTAGCAATGAACAGCAAACAAACAAAAAATAACAACTCTTATTCTGTAATTAAAACTGAAGCCATTCATCTATGTAAATAACATTAAATGATCAGGACCAGAGCTCTGAAAATAGATTTTCGCTTTTTGCCTGAATAATAAAAAAAAAAGTCTATTTTAAATTCTGACTGTTTGTAATTATAACATTTTGTTTTTCCTGTCCAAAACTTTTCCCTCTAGGAACACATTCCATCCAAAACAAATTGAACTAAAATAAACAAACAATCAAACAAAACAAATGCTCAGAACTCCAAGGAATTAGAGCAAAAAAGCATTTTTGATTGTTATTGTTTTTCCTTCCCCAAATGAAACATTTTATATGTGGAGAAACTTTCCCCCAAATTAAAATGCTTCAATTGGAAATGGTAGGAATAAAATAATTTTGATTTACTCCATTTTTTCTTAATTTGTCCTTGTCAAAATTATTCTTGTTATGAATTTTTGAACCATTTACAGAAGTATGAAGTTGTATTGTTGGAAATTGTTTTCTTGAGACATCTCTAAACTCTCCTTGAAACAATAACATATAAGTTGTATCACGGATGTTACTTAAAATGTATTCCTCTGAGCAGCTGAAGAAATAGTTTCTTTATTGGATTTGCTACTGTAATTTTACTTAAACTTACATATAAATTTCAGATTGAGATGGAAGAGGTTCTGTGTGCATGTGTGAATGGACCTGTTTAGACTGAATCTTACCATATATGATGATAAATAATATAAGATGTATTACTTCTGTTGGAGATTCAGTTATGAAATGGGCAGGTACTGAAGCAAATGCATTTTTTTATGCTTCTTTAGTAGTACAGAGGCATCTGGAAGTTTTTAGAGGAATGAAATGGATGTAACTAGAAGTACATTCAACAAAGAAACTTTGTTATGATATGGACAATACCAAGACTGTTCTTAAATATTGTAAAAGGGTGTTTTTTTTATTCTGTAAATTATGAGTATCTGAGAAGGAGGCATTTGTATGATTTAGCCAGATGACCAAAATGCCTGTTTTTCTCAACTTGAATGTGTTAGCATTAAAAAAAAAAAAAAGAAAAAAGAAAAGGAAAGAAAAAAGAAAAGAAAAAAAAGAGAAATAAATCCCCATCTACCTTGTATTTCAGCATCTTCATAGCTGAAGGTAGGGAACAGTGCATCTGGATTGCACTAAGAGATGTATTTAGACTGCTTACTATAAAAGCAGTTGTGAAACCATAGTGAGAGATCCCAGTCCTCTATTAGGTAGATCTGTGAGAAAATGTGGACAAAAAGATGTTTAAATTAGATGCACTGTTGATGATAGAGGTATATTTATCACAGTAAATTAACTGCTTTTCACATTGAGGTCTAATGACAGCATTTGGCTTCTTCAGTATTTTACACTCTCTTAGCCTGCAGACAAAGGTGGTCATAGCCATGTGGTGCATCACGAACAAACTGGTCACACTATATCCTGACATGTTCCTGGGATTAGTCTGCAAAAAAGTACTAGCTGCTATAATCTGAAAACGTGCCAGGAACAGTTCTGACTGTTTATAATTGTAATCAACAGCATGCTGGTGCTTAGGAATATTGCCTGGCATGGCTTAATAGATTAAAATACATGTAGCTACTTGTGATAAGTTAGGCATATGACTTTTTTTCATAGTGGTTGAAAAAGACCTTCAAGATCATCAAGTCCAACTGTAAAGCCATCACTACCATGCCCTTGAGAGCCTCACCTACATGTGACTTGTCCTCAGTGACTTTAGAAGTCATGCAAAATCAAACAGCAGGATGCTTAAGTAGCTCGTAGCTCTTTGGCCTTAAGAGCTCTCACTGTTAAAACACCTATGAAACCACAAGTTGTCTTTGCTGGGCTGCTTAGGCTGTATGCACCTGATCAGTGTGCATTTCCACAGAGTACTTCAGGCATTCAGCAATTTGCAGAATTAGATGGAATGGACCAGATGCCACCCACCTGCAGACACTCACAAGGTGTATCACTCCCTTATCTTTTACAAAGTAAAAAGCAGAGGGAGGTGGTTGTCTTTGTGGTTTTCAGTTATTTCTGTGCTCAACTCTGAGAGTCTCCTGACAAGCTGTTTTCTTTCTCCTTTGGAGGAGCAGTGAGATTAATGCCCCAACATTATGCACCCAGAAAGGGAGCTACTGCAGGGACAGCTTGAAGGGATTCCAGTTTTCATATGGAACCCCCTGTAAACTGAAAATGTGCTATGAAGTGTGCTTCAGCCACAGCTGAATGGAGTCTATTACAGCCAGCCATAAGAGGAGCAAAGCTTTTATTCCCAGCGGTTAAGTGACCATACTCTAGAGAGGAGGGGAAGTTGCAGTCTTGTTTTGCTCTGCGCTCTGGGGCTCGCTCTCCAGTGTTTTCTATTCCTCTGTGCTATACAGCATGAGATACTCAAGCTGCCTGTAAGTGCTCAGCCGAATGGTTGTATGAGTGATTATTTAGTAAACAGGCATTTTGCTCTTCCTGCTCTCCTAGAGGAAAGCAAATGAAAACCCCTAACACCACCACACTGGCTTTTGCAAAACAAAACAGCAGTGAAAAAACATTGTCAGTAATTTAATTACCTTTTAGCCTGACAGCTTTTGCTGTATTTAAAAATTACCTACCGAGGGCTTTGCATTAAGCCTGCCAAAAAAAGGAACAGCAACTAACAGATGTGCTTTGCTCTTTTTGGGCTCATCATCAGTGAGGTGCAGCTGCTGCTTTGACTTTGTGGCTTGCTTTGAAATGTTGTCCTTTTTTATCACTATGCACTGGTTTTATTATCTTGAGGTTTTTTACTGAAGTCTCACATTTTCTATGACAACTCCATGCTGATGAGCTGCAAGAACGATGCTCTGTGAATCGTGTGGTAAGTTAAATTCATGATAGTGGTGCAGAGAACTGGTTTAGCTGATACACATATCTACAGGATACGGCAGAATGATGTTCATTTATAATTAATGGTGCACTTTTCAATGAAAAGATGGCAGTTATTTTATAAGCAAGGCAGGAGTATCAGCTGCAATGCACTGAGTGTTTTTGTTCACCTTGAAAGAAAATCCACGGCATCACATTTGCTGTTTTTAAGCTGTGTTTGGAAGTATAAAGAGATGAAGCACTGTGAAAGTGATTTGATCGGCAAAATTATTAAATGGAATATTCCTCGGCTTGACATAATTCACATTTGAAAAGAATGGATTAGACATAGAGAATTTTAACTGTTCTAGCTCTTAGCACATCTGGTAATTGCAACAGCATAAAATTCAAAAGTGAGGATGGAATAAAACCTCAGCATTAAAACATTTCTTTCCCTAAAAATTCAGGGGAGAGTATGAAAACATGCTGGAGGACTACTGCTCAAGGAATAAATAAAGTACTGGAGAATTTTTTAAAGAATTCAATAGTAACTTTTTTGTTTATGTGTTTTATAAAAGTACTTTTTTTTCCTTAGTGTGCTGTCAGAGATCCATAATTTTAAAGCATCAGTCTAAGCTTCCTAGCTTAGGCTATTTTTATCTGGAAAGAAGCATACTTTGTGGATAATGAAAGGAGTAATTACAATTAGCTGAGACACTAAAATCCTTTTGGGGTATAATTGTTATTTTAGAATTATTACTGCATTTTATATTCATAGCAAAAATGTAATTGCTTGATTCTTAGCCAGAAGATGAGACTTTTATTTTGGGAAGGAAGACTGAGCATTGGCCATGGTTTTGAATTAGAGAGTGGCTGATAGAAAGCTGAAATATCTGTGGGACAGGAGGTCAGCATGGGGGAAGGGGGAAAAAAAAAGTTGATATAAATATTGAAATCAGTGACTATAGGCCTATCCTCTTCCTTATATATGGTCTGACCTTGCCTGTGGTGTAGGAGTAGCATCATACCTCTGTTTTCCAGCCTCTCTTCCTATGCTTTTTCTATAGCTAATGCAATCTGAATCTTTCTTATGCTTAATGTATAAAACCCTGCTTTCCTAATCTTGCTCAGGCCCTTCAAGGTGAGACAAACTGTTCATAGCTTTGAGATATTGAGGAATTATTCATTAAATTTAAATATGCTTTTGTTTTATCATATAATTCAACTAGGTTAATATGGTATGATCATTACATTTTGTAAATCTTTTAATAATTATGGAAATAAGAGAGTTTTTCTGCTCTTAAGTGGTCAAAATCCATGTTCAGCAAAGTAGTCTTTGATGAACTGGCTCTTAGTGTAAGAGCTGTTCTTTTGGATGGGTTTTTGCATGTCTCCATTAGGATATGGCTGAAGAAACTGTATGGGAACTTGAGAAGAGATAAAACTGTGTGCATTTGCATGACCTTTTTACACTTTCACTGCAAAGCCATGCAACAGATAGATGAACCATGCATTTCCCTTGCACAGGCAGTGGAAAGGGGAGATTGCCAGCACAATGAGCTTGTGTGAGGGGAAGGAGAAGTGATTTGGCATCAGAAAATTACTGCTGTAAACTGTTATTCGGGTTTCCATTCTTCTGATCGAAATAGTACTTTTAGAGTGATAGGGCTTGAATTAAGATAAAATATGAGCATTTAGAGCTGAATACTTCTGTGTTCAGTATTTGGTTAGATAGGAATCCAGTAGAATACCTAGGCTTAAATGTGTTTGATGCCTTGGTACACTGCATAAAAAGAGCAGAAGAACTTCTAAAATCATTTTCGTGATCTTTGGGACACCTTAGATGAACATCAGAAAATGGGGGGCAGGAGGGAGGACCCTCTTAGAGATATAAGACATGAACAAGAACATTAAAATAAAAATCTAGTAAGATTTATATACAGAAACTACAACTAAAATATCGCCACTTCCAGCCGTGGCTTAATATCTGGTAATTCTGCTTATGTCTGTGCTCATAGAAATGCTCATTCAGAGCACTGTGAGACCTGATGTCTCATATTTTTCCAATGAACAATATGAACTTGTATTACATAACTGTATATTGTGTTTAAGTTTTATTCTGTTCTGGGAGCAATTAATAGAAAAAAAATGTGACTTTTTCAGTCATATAAGTCACAATATAAGTTGAACCACACCTCTTTGGAACTAGGAGGTGTTAAGGTGCATGTACAGGATATAGATGTCTATTTCTTATTTCATATTAAATATTACATGATTAATTACTTGCACAAAGTGAAGAATACTCAGTTAATAATTTAGTTGGCCTGTATGGTTATATTTTCTACTGGCGGAAATATCACAAGCAAATTTTGATTTCTACCTAAATTTTTCATGAATGGAATTATTTATATAAGATACATACATATCTATAAAAGGTATGGATTCTCTGTAATTGATTTATTATGGCTATTCTGTTTTTCATCTTTGAACTTTGTTGTCATGTTATTTTGATTAGATCTTTACATTTCTTGCATTAACTGGTTGAGGGCAAATCTTACAGTTCAATTCTTTAAAAAAGTAGTTGTGAATTGTCATCTTCAAAAAATTTTTAATGCCAAGTGCAACAGTAAGTAGAAATATTTTCACTCTTTCTTCACTCTCGGAGGATTACTTTTTTCTTTCTGGAAAGGCTGTAATAAAGTCTATAGCAATTGCATTTTTGCATAGGTACATGCAGTAGAACAGCAAAAGGAGTTAAGCAGAAAGTTATTGCACTCCTTTTATTGCCTCTGTTTCACAAAATTCAACCCTTTTTGTTTTTTTTGAGTCTCTCTCTTTATGCCATTCAGCCTCAGAAACTTATCCTTCAAGTATGTGAGCAGAGGATAGAGAAAGAAAAGGACTTGAGCTGTTTCGGTTATGTGCCTTAAAATATAACTTCCTGATTTTGCCAAAAATCTCACCCAAATAGATATACCTAAGAGAAGTGAGAGATGTAAGTATAATGCAAATGGAGATTAATCACAATATTTATTTGCTTTTTCCAATAATGTGTGGTTTCCATCCTGTGCTGTTTCCTATTCTTTCTTCCCCTTCTACTCCATTTTCCTTCCTCTGCTCACTCCCTCAGGTCCCTAACCTGACATTTTTCCCTTCCTCAACCTCTTGGGATGCCCATGCTTCCGGCTTTCAGCTTCCCTTACAGAGGCTACATCTGTCCTTTTGTACTGAAATTGTAATAAAGAGGTCAGCATCTAACCTTGTATAAATCTGGTCTGAAAGATTCACCCTATTTATTCCCAACCAGTATTTTTTATGCATTCATTATAAGTAAGCTTTTGATATAAACTTTCCATATAAAAAGAAAAGCCTCTGAAAAAGGATGATAGGGGAAAATTAATGAAAAAATAAGACATACATAGCAAATACTTCACCAAATTTTCACTTCATCTTCTTACTCGTTCAGTTCATCTTCATACTGAGAGTGGCCTACATACAGATGGATAACACCACACCAGAGTAGACTTTTATAATTGACATGCTGATGTCTGGGGTTATTTAGCAACATAGGTAGCATAAAACAGATTTTTATTTGTTACCAGAATAGTTGTTGGATATTACATTGTTTTAAGGAAGCAGGAAATCCACATGTACTCCACTTTGTCCAAATGCATGAGGTATTTATGAATTTATGGTATTTCTGTGGTATTGTTTCATCCTCCAGATTATTTTTAAAGAGATATTTTCAGCTCTATTTGGTTTAAGATATCCATTCACTCTCTATAATAATACCTTAAGCCTACGATAGCTGCATCCTTGAGATCCAAGGAGAATTTTTGCTTTTGCATGTGTAACATGTGGGTTGTGCATGTCAGAGAGAAAATAAATACACATTTTTTATATAGATATAAAGATAATCTGAGTTTAATTTCTGCTCTCCAGGTGAGCCTTTCATGATTATATGCTACACTGCT
Organism: Nothura maculosa; assembly: GCA_032353885.1. NCBI lineage: Eukaryota > Metazoa > Chordata > Aves > Tinamiformes > Tinamidae > Nothura > Nothura maculosa. The sequence continues at coordinate 431,296 of JAUBOD010000237.1, read as the reverse complement.
GCTAGACATATAAACATCTGTTTATTTTACCAGGATGACTAAGTGCTGAGGCTCCACACACACCTCGAACAGCCCTAATTATTAGCCTTTCAGACCTTGAACATGATGCAGATGATAAAGCTCAGGACGCTCATCACTGATAATGTAAGCACTTAGTGATGCTTTTCACAGAAATGAGGACTACTCCTGTAGTAATTGAACAGGAGCCAGATATGGGTCCGTTTGCTGGTCAGCATTTATCTGTAAGGATTAAGTGTTACCATGTTCCCTGCCATAGTTTAACCTGAAGATAGAGCCCTCCTTATCAATGCCTAATTTAGGTTAATACGAGCCAAGCTTAGTTCCAGGAGTCAGTACAGATGAAGCCAGCCACTATATTTGGGGCAATGAGGAAACGTTTTGCAGTATGTGTTCAACTTAGGGTCGGTAAAATCAGCCTCTGCTATAGTTGAAGCCAAAAACTCCAAACATCTTGGATCATTTGTGTGTTAGATTGGTCAGCTGAAGTGACCAAATCCCTTTGACTTTAATCCTAAATGCCTAGATATCTCGTAAGTGTGTGGGAAAAGATAGAATATATTCCAGTTCCGAGCAGGTAAAAATCAGATACATTTAAACAAGATTTAAGGATGTTTATAGCCATATCTCTAGGAGAATCTGTTTTTTTTTTCATCCTTTTATTTCTGTAGATTAAGATATATTTTATGGAAAACATGTTAATCAAAACCAAAGTACTGGACTGAGCATGAAAAAGTAACTGGTTGAAAATCAAGGATCTGTATTATGGAGGCATTAAGACTGCAGGACTGAATAACTCTGATTGTAAAGCGTATGAATACTTTCATGAAAGAAACATTATTATTCCAAATTTTCCTATTAGGAAAGTGAGTTATGCTGAAGTTGTGTATCCATCACAACGCAAGCCTGTGGCAGTGCGAAGGGATTTCTGAAGTCTGAGGTGCCCTCTTTTAAAATTCATTGCCTGTCCTCCAAGGAAAAAAAAAGCTGCAGAGCATAAGCAATTTAGGGATTAAAGTCATTTTGATTTATTCCAATAAAAAAGGGGATTCTTTCCCCCACACACTTCCGGAAGATTATAGACTACGCTATTCCCTTTAGCCGTGTACAGGTTCATGAATGATTAATGAAGTTTTAGGTCCAAAATCACTGAGTAGTAGTATATTGCAAGATTTTTAGTGTGATCTCTTACCAAAAAATGTAACTTTTGATGTTTCATTTGTTGGATATTCTGTGCTGTGAACTGGATAATCCTTCTGATCTCTCTTGTCTCCCTCCAACCCCTTTATAGAAATTGCCAGTTAGATGGCAGTAAAAACAATATTTCAATGCATAAAGTGGATATTGCTGTTAAGCACCTTGTTCCTTGTTTGTATGCTTGGTAGGTGAATAGTAAGAAGAAAAGATTCCTCTCTCATTTTCTGGCGTTTTTTTTTTCTTTTTTTCCCTAGGAGGAAGGTATAATTTGCATGGCTTATGGCATTGAAGCTTTTTGAGTTATTAATAGTCTTTTAAGGAAGCTAGCGATACTCATTCAAACAGCTTTGTTTGGAAACCCTTGTCATGACTGAAGTTTAGAAGCTGAAAGAAAAATATGAATCACAAAAAAAACTTACGATGTGAATGATCTTGTGGCAACAATGAATGGAAGAGTGCAGGGTTTAATAAAAAACCAATTTTCATTTTTGTGACTGTAACCCATACCTGCTGAAGAAATAAATTGGAAGTCTTATATTTAAATTATTAGTGATGCTACCTACTCTACTTATGTTGCTTCATTCAATTGCCATTAGCACAATTTCCAAAGTCCATTAGAAGGATGTTGCTTAACTCACTAATTTTAAAATTCAAAAATGTCAGTGTAATCCTCTCTATTGGGTAGGTTTCATTCTACCACATTGTACCTCTTATCATGAAATCTCTTAATTAATGAAGGAAGACTCTTACAGAAATATAGTAATATAATTGTGATTTCCCTCCCAAGAATTTTGTAACTGTGAGGAAAAAAAAAAAAGAAACACTCTGAAAATGTTAACCAAAAAATTCTTTCTTGCAGAAAGTGTCAAACAACCTGACTGTAAGGGTGAATTTGTCATGCAGGTAATAAGTAGAAGAGGGGAGAGGAGAGGGTGGGAAAGGGATCAAAATAGGCAAACTATGAAGTTATGTGTCCAAATGAGAGTGGCTTGAGTGTCAGGTTTAAGCAGAAGTGAGCAGATGTAATTTCCAACAGGTCCCCAGTTATCTGTCTGCCCTAGAATGACTGTAAGATTTGCCAAAGAGTTTGTTCTTTTAACATCTAAAAGCCTGTATCAGCCTCATAAAACTACTGGTAAGGGCATTTTGCCTGAAACGAGTAAGACAATTCCAATATCTCAGCTTTCAGCAAGACAGTCTGGTTTCTCTGTGATTTTTTTCAATGTGTTAACTGTAGATTATGACATTATCTATTTTAAGCAGCAATCAATGGAATAAGGATGAGAGCAGTTCAGATAGAGTGAGATGGATGTATCTTCAAAGCAATGTTTTTTTATCAGATAAAACAAAATACGTTTAAGTTTTAACTATACTGATCATGAGCGAGGATTACATACTTCTGCTTCAGGGCATAAGCTCTTTCCATTTCTATGTTTTACTTTTCCGCAGATAGAAGAGATAGGCAAACAAGAGAATGAATCTCATGAATCTCACGAATCACAGGACAAGAGAGTCTGGTGAGAGCTGGAAAAAAATGCATTCACAGCAAATTAAAATGATAAAATTAGCAAACTTCAGTGGGTCATTAATGACTGAAGTATAGCAGAAGTTAGTTGTAATCTTTAACTGAACTTGTATAAAATGAGAAGTGATTGAACTAGAGAAATAGATGAAATGTTTGTATAAAGCATTTCTTGATAAGAAATGAAAACCTCTTTTAAACTACGATATTCTTCTTCCTCTTGCTCCTATTACAAACCCAACTAATAATATATTTTTTGTTTTAAAAATAATGTTAATACTTCTTAAAGTATTAAAGTATAAAGTAAAAAATAATAAATACAATAAAAAATAAAAATAAAATAATAATTAAAATTAACTTTAATACTTTTATTATAAAAGTGTTTTTTTGAACAAAATTGGAAAGAAAATAGTGAATATGAGACATTCTTCTGATATTTATTAATGATAATACAATCAGAGAATAATCATAATACACAGAACAGAATCATAACACAGAACAGAAAATGAGAAAAAGGTGTGATGGATACGCTCCTTTCCCAGCTCAACCTGACCTATACCTTACCTGCAGCCCTGTTCAGTTGCTGACCACCAGCGATTTATCTAATCCTGGTGGGTGCCACCATTCTGATTTCTTCTCCCACTTAGGCTCAACATAACAATCCTGGAGGCTGCATGCCAAAGGGGAGGTAAGGCTAATACACTAGCCAATGATCCTCTGAAATGAAAGAATGACTATAAATCAGTCATCTTATCCTATAAATATGCCGACAGCCCGAGAGCCCCTTGAGCTCTCCTGGCATGGCAGCGGGCTGCACATCAGGATCTCCCCTTGAGCAGGGACAC
>JAUBOD010000237.1:411851-427614 GCA_032353885.1 Nothura maculosa | reverse complement strand
GATCTTGCCATAGAATCTCATGAAATCATTATTATACTAATAAATCATATTGTTAGTTCTCTATTTGAGTGAAGTGCCCCCGCCGCCACTCATTCCACCACAAAAGGGGATCTCAAGCATTGATCTGGCTGGTGTTTTAAAAAGTTCTGATGAAAAAAATAGGGTGGAAAGAAGAGGAGAAAATGTTGGGAATATTTTAATTCAAGGTGTTATATGACGAACATGAAAACAGGAACAGAGATTAATTTTCTTTGCAAATTTAGAGCTTCATATTGTGAACTCCAGCACCTGAATCTGTTCCTGTAGACAGATTAAATGAAATGTAACTACGTAAATAATAACAACTGCTTGTAGGAATATATGTTTTTGAGGAAACAATCTTGCCTATAGGCTACATAAACTTGAATTAACACTTTATAAAATATTAGTAGACTTTCTGGATAGTCTTTGCTTAGAAAACACAATAACAAAATTTTCACTGTTTAAAGAGTTAAGAAATTTTAGATTTGCAAAGAATAAAGAAAATTTATTTTGAATCCAAGTTTCTAGCTAAAAATATATGAGATCCCCCTCCTGCTACATTTTTGGGATATAGAGCTGTCAAAATGGTCCAGTGTAGGTAACACTGGAGGTAACTGTTCCTGAAATCTTTCAGTGATAAGTCCATACATCAGTCAGAGCAAGCTCACTGACTGAAAGGTTACTGAACCTTTAAGTACTCAGTTAGGCCTTGATAGCTTAGCCTTGTAAAAATGTTTGATCATCTCCGGTAGTTTAAATAATGCCTTCATACACTTTAATAAAACTGTAGTGTATCTCAATATGAGATTTGTCGATGCTTGGTCCTTATTAAAAACAAAACAAAACAAGCCAAAAAAAGTTTCTGTGAGGAAAAGGTCATTCACTGGTAATTGTTGAGAGTTATTCTATACAGAACTGCATCTTTCAAACTGCATAATTCTTGTCTGTACAGCTGTTCAAAAAGGTCACAGCTATTTTCTTCTGTTACCAGAGTAATGGACAAATTGAATTTTCTCACTTTTATTTTCCCCCCAAGACAATCAAATAGCTTTACTGAAAGCTCCAGCTTCATCCATTGGCAAACATCAAGGATGGAAAACATTAAAAGAGTGAAAACAACCACAACAAATCAAAACGTTTGACTGAAAAAAAGTGAAGAGTATGACATTTTTTTTTAACCAAACTGTGTTTTAACTACTTCACCACAATGCTAAGAAACTATTGAACCATATTATTTTAAATCATGCCTAAACTGGAAAGGATAAACTCACATTCTGCCTATAATCAATGTGGACATCTGTTTTCCACACCAAGATGGAGAGTTTTGTACGCTGTACAGCTGAATTCTTGAGATGAGTAGTCTTTTTTTTCACATCTTCAGCACTCTGCTTTGTTTTTATAGTCTGGATTTGTTCATATAATTTCCTAGAGGAAATGAGCTGGATACTGTAGCTGAGATTCATCACATCTGATTTTTGTTGTGTGGTATCTAAACTTGCATCTCTGAACTAATCACTTTAAATTCACTTGCTGATGAGTGGAGATTAGTAATAATTTCTGGCCTTTTTGGATATCTCTTTCATATGGATTCAGATTCTGAATTGCACTTAAAATTGACTTTTTTTTCTTTTCATTGACTGTAAATGGCTCACTCAGATCTTTAGTAAACATTTGTCATCATCTATACTCTATGTAGACATGAAACTTTGAGTAGAATACCTTCCTACTTACAAAACAGGTCGTACTTTAGCAAATGTATTTAGTAACAAATTAACTTACTGCTTTCCTAAACAATGTAAATGGCTCATTGTTTTTGCACTATAACCAAAATAGATGTTTACAGGTCAGTAAAAACAATGCTTTGCATAGTTTAACTTGTGTTGTTGCAAGAGGCTCTTCCTTTCCAGGTGCAGGACTTTGTGCTTGTCCTTGATGAGTTTCCTGTCAGCCTATTCCTTTCATCTATCTGCCCTAGTCTCTGTGAATAGCAGCTATGCCTTCAAGTGCATTGACTGCCTGCTCCTCTACCTGCAATATATGTTTATTTATTATACTATCATATTACACATTCATACAATTTAATTCATCTTTCATAAGAAAGGAGAGAAGCTAGAAAGCAAGTCTTTCTATACTGCAAAACTGAGAAAAGAAAAATTATAGACTATTGAGACTTTGAGACAATTTATTCCTTTCAGCACTATGACCATAGACTTTCAGTGCTTAGCAATGCAGGAAGGCTGACCTAAAGACATAAGATACTGTTCATCATTCTGTACTGATTAGTATCTTTTCAATAACATTTAATAATAAACTCTGCTCGAATACTGTTACATTTCTTTTCATTGACTTTAGGAACAAGAGGAAAAGGAAAAAAAAAATAATCCTTTATGTTAAAAATCTCACATGAAACTTAAAAATCTGGGTTTAGATTCTAAGACTGAGAGTCTGATTGACCTATTTGAACCTCATCCTGTTTGAGCTTGCTTAAACAATAAAGTAATTGAGCTGTAGGTACACACGATTTCAGATAGTCTTGGTGTTGAACTGTGCAGGATTTCATCCTCACTGGTGTAGAATGATGGTGTGAAAACTGGCTCTAATGTCCCTACTGTGCATCTGTACAGTCTTGCTGACAGCAAGACAAAATAAGGATTCATAAACGTACCTAATAATCTCACTGTGAAAGGTCTCACTATTACTGTTCTGAAATCTGTCCTTTCTTTAATGTTTTCTCTTAGAAAATAATAATAAAGTATCAACATAGACAGAATTTCACACTTCACACGTATTTTTTATGAAGCAGATTTGCTGTTTTCTAGTTAAATCTAGCTATAAAATTATTAACTAGTTTCCAATAGTTTAGCTGTTCAAATATGTCCCATTTCCTAAATTGTCTGGCCAAATGATGTGGTATATATGACACAGAATTGAAAATAATTGGTGTAATTTAACTGATGATATTTTAGCTGATCTTTTTTTTTTTCAAATAAGCACAAATTAATTTACTGTGATTATTTCTAGTTAAACAGATGAAATTTTTTTTTCTCTAGCACTTAATTTCCATGAAGAGGACAGCTGGTCCTGACGAATTATTTATATATGTAAGTGCTCAAGATGACTATATTAATCATTTCTCTTCCAGATAGCTAATGGACTGTTTCTGAAGTAAACCTAAGATACTGAAGTCTCAGTAGATCCAAAACCCTTGGCCATGTTTGAATGTAAGAAATGGGTCTCTCCTAGAAGAGGTGGATCACAGATGTCCTGCGACACAAGGCAGTGATCTGAACTATGATGAAAATGCTTTGAGGCTTCCTGTCAAGAAGCTCGTATCAACCCAGATGGGCATCTGTGGAGCTGGGGTCGGTACACACAGAGGTTCACTTCTAAAAGTTCTCCTTGGCTATCCAGCTGCTGTTAAGCAGATGCAGAGTGGTGGAGCTCCGTTTATGCTGCTGCCAGGAGATACAACCCATCCATCACAGAAACCATTGACCTTAGAGCAGAGCACAGCAGCTGACAGCATGACAGGCCAGGCTAGTAGTGCTTCACTTCCCAAGAAAGGTACCAGTTCTTCCGGGCTGCTCAGCAGAGCTGTTTCAAGGTCTCCCGTGGTGGGAGCAAAACTGAATTTTGGTACATTTTCAAGGGTGAAACTGACATAGTTAAAAGGAGAGAGCAGAAAGGTAATAAAAGCTCCTCGCAGTGGGAAGAGTGCTGCAGAGATCATTTACAAACCCCAAGTTTCTAATTTCACCCCCAACCATGTCTTTCCAATGCTCTAGGAAGGGCATTGGGAATCACGGGTCCTGGCTGTCTTGGCCCAAGTTGTTTAATAGCCAGCTTTTTCTGCTTAGAATGACTTCCGGAACAACTGTGTTGCCTTACAGCAAAGAAAATTCTGTCCACTAGAATTTAGTTTTGCTCTCTAGAGAACAAGAAGATGAGAGACATCACCACTGTGTGGTTTGTATGCTTTTGTGCTCTGCAGCACTATTCCACATAGCTCCTCTTTTATTTGGAACCAAATACAGTTATTCAAGAAAAATATTTGTTTGATTGAAGCTTCACAAAGCCTCTCTGGACTGTCATATCATTTTCTTTAGGTGTGATCATATTTGTGGCATTGCAGTGATGACCCTGACTTCACACTATGCTCATCATGATACAGTGTGTCAGCTTGAGGGACACAATTAATGTAATATGACCTTATGCCATAGTGAATGTCACAGGGACATTTTTGTGTTTCATTCCAGGAATAACTGTCAGAAATCATTTTGTATTGTGTCAACTGCTCAAACACTTATAGCCACAATGGTATGTGTGATAAAATACCTCATTTTCAAATAGTGCGGCATTTAACCCCTGGAATATTTTCTCTAACCTTTAGATACTCAAGATACTTTCCCAAATGGGTGTATTTTATTTACCTCACTAGGTTGCATTGTACAGTGCCATTATCAGGCACTCCTGGTTATTAAGCCACTCTGTAATATACAATGAGTTTTATGTTTTGCTTTAATTGTTTCTGGCCAGTCCAGAAGATCAGATTTTTTTTTTTTTCCTAGCAGATTCTTAGCAGAATTTTAGGTCAAGCTGGTCTCTAAAAGCAAGTTTCTACTTTTGTAGCCACATGGCTGCATTTGCTTGGTATGTGCCAAGAGCTTATTGGCATCTCAAAGACTTCCTGAGGGGGTAAATGGAACAATGTATGTATTCAAGAATCATCTGCAAGGTCCAAGAAAAATATGAATGGCACAACGCTCCAATCTATCACAGAAAAAAGAAATGTGCCATTTTATTTCAAATCTTTCACTGGAAGAGGTTAAAGGATATTTTATTATGGGGTTTTTTTTGTGTGTTCTTTTTTTTCAGTTAAAACTTAGTATTAATTATCTTACTGTAAGCACTTCTGGTGATTTGCACCTACTGAATGTCTGGTTTTGCTGAGCACAGGCAAACTGCTAACACTAATAACAGCAATCTGAGGATTACATCATCTCTGTGCTGCAAAGATTTTTTTCCTCCAACTTCAAGTGTGTTCTGCAAAAATTTAACTTTCATCACTCCATTGGACTAAGGACCTCCACTGCAATAATATTCTTAATCTGGGATCCAATCCAATTCCCATTAGAGCTATTTATTAAAACAGAGGAAGGCTGAAGCAATGCTCTCCTGGTGACTTTTTGCTTTTGATTATAGTGATCAAGATGGTTCTTTTGAGCTTACTAGTATAAAGCATCTCTTGATCTGTTCCAAAATTGCTCCCTTCAATGTACAAGAAAGTCTGGAAAATTTAAGAGAATGTATTTTGTCCATTTTTTGAACTAGGAAAGAAAAAAAAAATCTATTTTTCTTTATTAAAAAATATCTGTTTACAAGTGCAGCTGGGCTAAAAGGAAGAGTAAGAGGAAATCTTACTCAACTTTGTGCAACTGGAGTTAGTTGTTTCAGGTAGGACAGCAGTTTTCCTAGACTGCCCAGTTGCAGAAGGAAGACGAAGTCTTGGAGTCTCCTTGTAAAAGCCTATTATCTAATGTGCTTTGGATCACCCTGGGACAACCTCTCACTTTTTTTCCCCTTAACTCTGCAGGGACAACATGAGTAACGTCATGAGATCAGACATTTCTTCTGTTTCAGTATCCTGTGTTTGCTAGTGACCCACAGAAAATAATTAAAGTGTAAGAAATATTGAAGGCACTCTGACCCTCCCTCAACATAATAGTGTTTTAGGATAGTCCTGAACAGAAATCTGAATCTAGAGAACTGTATTTAATAGACTCTGAAATAGGTCTATGCATTTCTTTTATCTACTTTTTTTTCAGTTCTAGGCTATAGTTTATGGAAGGCTTCATCCAGAGTTCAAGATGCAGCTGCACACATGGGAAATATGATGTTTTCCGTTTTACTCTCAATTTCTTTCCTAATAATTTCTTAACTTTCTGTTTCCTTGATCACTTATGTGAAGCAGGCATTTCCATAGAAATGCCTCCAGTGCCTCCAGAAATCTCCTCTGAGTGATAATAGCTCATTTAGAAGCCATCATTTTATACAGACTTGGTTTTCCTAGCTTATTACTTTGCATTTGTCAACATTGAATTTCTTACACTGTTTTATTACCCATTCACTTCTGCAGCTCTACAATCAGCTTTAGTTTTGAACTTCCCGAATAACTGTATATCATCAGCAAACTTTACCATCCCACTTTTCATGGTCTTTTCCAAATTATTTTTGTTGATACAACAAACCCATGTCAGAATTCTAATAACTGTCTTCCTTTGTGAATATTTTTTTCTAGGTTTAAACTTCTTTTTTTTTTATTTTAAATGTTTGCTGACTCATAAATGAAGCTTATTTCTAAGAGCCTGCTCATAGGAGTACTTTCAAAAGCTTGTAAAACTTTGTCTACACAACTTTGTATCACACATATTCATGTACTATTTCAATTTTTCATAGAAATCAGTAGCTCTATCCTTCCTCTATAAGAAAGATACCAAGTTAAATTAATTCTTTTCCTTTATACCATATTTATCCATACATATTTCTTTTATCCATACATTTATCCATATATCCATACATCTTTCACAAGGGCAGTGTGCCCTTGTGGCCAAGAAGGCCAATGGGACCCTGGCCTGCATCAGGAGGAGTGTTGCCAGTAGGTCAAGGTAGGGGATCTTTCCCCTCTACTCAGCTCCAGTGAGGCCACACCTGGAGTGTTGGGTGCAGTTCTGGGCTCCCCAGTGTCAGAGGGATGTGGAACTTTTCTTTAGAAGTGCAGCATAGAGTGAAAAAGACGATTAAGGGACTTGAACATCTATCTTACGAGGGAAGACTAAGCAAGCTTCTCCAGGCCTGTTTAGCCTGGAGGAGAAGAGAAGGTTGAGATGAGGTCTTATCAATATGTATTAATACCTGAGGAGAAAATGTAAAGAAGACGGGTCAAAACTCTACTTGATGGAAGAACTCTGGAACAGGTTCCTAGAAAAGTAGTGGAGTCACTTTCTCTGGAGATCTTCCAAATCTACCTGGATGCCACCCTGTGCCACGTGCTCTAGGTGTCCCTGCTTGAGCAGGGGATTGGACTAGATAATCTCTGGAGGTCCCTTCCAACCTCAGTTGTATCATTTGTTGGTTCTGCTTGTTCATCTGTATATTCTTGTATCATATGTAAAAACATTTTAAGGGTCATTTTCTTATTCTATTACCAATAAATAATGGTTTCTTATAATTGTTGGTACTTTTCATGTATAAATTATTTCATCATAATTATGTTCCTTTGGAACTTCTGAGTGATTCTTTGTGGTCCTAGAAATTTGTTTCTCCTTATTAATGGATTCTGCATCGAACTCTATCTACTACTGAGATTTCACTTGCAGACAGTTACTTAACTCTGCTCTCATATAAACAAATTCTGGTTTATCAAATTCCCTTACCTATTTTGTGGTGAATACTGATCTAAATGTGTTCATATATTTCATTTTAGTGAATGTCCTTGTGGACGTTTCTAGTGTGCCTGATACTCCATTTGTACTATTTGTGCTATAAACTTCCTCTTGGACTTTATATCAGGTATATGTTTTGGGAAAAAATTTTTGTTGTTAAATTCTAAATGATTGGCAGGTTGCATCTCAAAACCTTCATTCCTCTACCATTTGCCAAAATTATACACTTTTTTTTTTTTTTAATAGCAGCTCTTAATTCTGCTTCCTTGGAGAAGGTAGCAAGGAGTCTCCTTCCTTGGAGATCTTTGGGACCCGCTTGGATGCAGCCCTGAGCCATGTGCTCTGGGTGACCCTGCGTGTGCAGGGGATTTGGATTAGATGACCTTTAAGGTCCCTTCTAACCTTAAGCATTCTATGATCCTATGAATCTATGAATTCAGACATTTGAGCTCAGTGCTTTAAGCTGGGCTGCATAACTGTCCTCTGTAAAGTAAAGAGTAGATATTAAGTAGTTTAGTGTTTGTTCAAGGTCCATCCAACCATTAGTCAATACATAAAGACTATTATCACATTATTAACATTAAATTTTGAATTCAGATGGTCTTGTATATTTATTAATTTAATCAAGGGTACATTTTCTGTTTTTTTTTCTTAACAAATCTTTATAAAAATGAATTTGTTCTTGAACTCTGACTGATTCGGCAAAAACAGGAAGCACATAGTTTGCAACCTTATTTAAGTGATGCCCTGCATTCTATTTAGAAGCCTCAGCGAGTATAGTTGTGATCTGTGAAGTGAAATATTGGTGGTGTCAAGTCAAATTTTTCAGGTTTTGGAATTTGTTTACAGCTTTGTTTAATAAGGTGCGGAAAAGTAATTTGAAACAAAACAGCTAAAAGAGAAACAGATTTGTACTAACTGAGCCATAAGACGTCAGAAATGACAAGAATGTCTTCCAACCTCAAACTCATTGTATGTGTTAATTATAAAATAATTAGAACAAAGTGTACATGATTACATGCATGCATAGTCTTGTAACTATGGACAACAAGTATGATATATACTATTCCACACATTTTCTTCTTAATGCTATCCAGAAAAAGGCAATAGTAGTTCTTTTTTTTCCTTTGATAATGGCATGTTTAACTGAACTGCTGAAGTGGTCCATTGAATCTTCTGGACAGATAAAACCACAGCAGCTTTCCAGGTCCAATTGCTGAACAAAATGGATTCCAAAACAATCTTTACAGTGCTGAATTTCTTCTTATTTAGATTGGGACATTTCAAAAGTATCTAGCTGTGACGCCAAACACTAGAACTTCTATTTCCTCCTCCTCCAAAAATGACTCATTCTAAAAAGCAACACTGAATAATCCTATTTTAAGTTTATACAAGAAATTAAAAGTGGAAGCATAATTTTGAGTGTGGATGGAGAACACGTCTCAGCAAAGAAGGATGAGGCAGTCAGTCAGTGAGCTGTAATCAACACTTTAGATGTTTACTCAGACAGTATAATTGTGATTTATCGTCTTATTATTTCTATCATGTAATCTCTTAAAAAGGAAAATAGAATAAGTGTTTGCTTCCAGGATGGGCAGTGAACGACCATAAGCAGAGAAATACAGTTGTCCTCAAATAAATATTTTTAACCCTAAATTAAAGTTGTTACTGTACCAAATCAAATAATGACTTTTTTCCAGTTACCTACAACATGCATAGTTAGAGTAGCAGCTGTGAAATGAATAACAAGAGGGTGAGGTATCATTTATCAGTAATCAGAAGGTGCATGTAAAGCAGTGAACTGAAATTATTAGCAAGAAACAAGATACAACAGCTCAACTTCAAACAAACAAGGAAACAAAAACCTCTTTCCAGACTCAAAGACTTCTTTCCAGAAGCAGTGCATTGACTGCATTCATTTTAGTACCTTATTTTATTTGTAAACAAGATAATGCTGTTATAATTGCTGTTGTTCCCTTACGCTGTTGTAGATGCCCTTTTAGCTTTTCCCGTAAGTTCTTTGCGTAACTTGCCCTCTTTCATTCCAAAATCTCTATGAATTGATGAGATCATCTAACCAGACACACAGCAATTTTTCTGCTTCCTGTATAAACTGGGACTGTAAATTCTTCAGGATGCTTCTTATTTTGTGGCATCACAGAACCTTTAATGTGAATAACACTGAACTGCATGTAGAGGTGTGTGTGAAGGTTCTTCTAGAAGATTCGTGCAATTTTTACATCTGTTGCTATATGTGTGTGTATATATATGCATTATATATATATGTAAAAATACTTGCCTATGTTTATGCACTTCCAACAAAATGTTGGAGAAATATCCATACTATATCATGCAATTCCTTCAGGTAGATCCAAAGGGTCTTACAAAAATAATGGTAACTTACTGTGCCAATTTGCTAGGAAAATATATTGACGTTTTCAATCATACATCATTTATTGGCAAATATGATAAACACAAGGCCAAAAATAATATGCTGTGTAATAGCTTACTCTATGATCAGATTTATTACTATCAGTGTGCCTATGTATTTTCTACCTGTGAGTAAAATTATTGCTCTAAGTCAAAGGACTGTATTCTGGTGACTATGAGGTGAACTTTTCAATCTCTTTCTTAGGTTCCTTCTGCTTTCATGAAATAGGGTGCACAAAACCTAGCAAAATCTCTTTGAGCACAAAATGACCACAGAGTGCATTAGTGCTGAGTTTTTTACTCTGATATGTAATTACTGAACTCAGACTTACTTTGTCTGCTTTGTTTTTGCAAGCTTTTGTGTGACCGCTGAACTCTTGGTTAATACAACAGGGACTCAGGCAGGAATCTCAAGAACTAAAAATATTAACTTCAGCAGCTCGAGCTAAAAACAACAACTTGCTGTAGCTGGGAGCTGCGACTATCACGTCTTTTGTGGATAACTTAGTAGCATGCTGCAGTTGCTCTGATTGCTCAACTCTCATTTATTTTATGTAATTTCAAACAAAACTTTGTTTTCACACATTTACACACAAATAGCTTACTCATTCCCTTGGGATGGCAGGCAATATAACTCCTTGTAAATGACAAATAAGCTTCTTAGACAAAAATGGCAGACACCCTTAAATAACTTAAATGACTTTTACAGTCTTCCGGTAAGGCTTACTCTTCCAATCACAGAAGTCATTTATGTTGAGCTATGTAAAATTAAAGTATCATGTTGAAACCAATCAACTAAATTCCTTTAGCTTGAGGGACTTAAGTTTAAGTTGCTTATCTTAAGCAACTAAGCTCCAGCTCAATCAATGCTATAAATGCCAGTCCCTCTTTCCCATCTGCAATGAGATCTAGGTGCCTAAACACAGGCATTTGGTGCTATTTGAGATGCCATTTCTACTTGGCTTCCAGCCATCACTGCAGATGGAAGCAGATGCTCTATATAGCTTTTGTGTTTTACCTATCAGTACCAAGCTAGGTCTTTAGATATCCTACAAGATCTGAAATAGTATTAGACAACTAAGCTTAGATACATTATTTAATCCTCTGACTAGGCGATGAGTTAGTGGTAATTTGTACCTATTTAAGTTGCACTTTCATGGAAGTCTGTAGCAAAATTGATTTGATTTCAGTTGTGCAGTTGCAGACCATTATCTCCCAGGGGCTTCAGGTTAACAGAAAATACATCTAAGTAGACAGGTAAGAAGATAATAGAGAATGTTTAAAAATAACTTTAATTTCCTCCGCTGGAAAGTGGTACACACCAGAGAGAGCTATGTATGACTATCTATCAATAAGAAAAAGGACACTAAGTAAATTTACCAGATGAGCTTGGGCATTGTGTGTGTTAAAAATAAATAAATAAATAGATAGATAGATAGATAAATAAATAAAAAGACAAACAGTTGATTCAGAAGAGAGAAAATAGTAAATTGCGCAGTTTTTCAATTTGGAGTTTTGCTGCTATAAGCATTTTTATTTCTAATCAATAGAACAAAATCACATGATTTTAAAAAGAAATGTACATGATTGACATGATTGCATTATATAGTCACACAGACTATAGCTGCACACTTTCATTATGGGAAGTTGTTCGCTTTGTCCACTAAAAAACTGCATATTATCTGATTGAACTGATCAGATCTTGATCATCTTGAGACTGAGGAGTCTCACAGCTAATGCAGATACTGAAGACTCAGAGTTGTCCTCTATTTTGAAAAGACTATGCCTACTTTTAAAATGATTTTCATAATATCACACCAGTTTACATTGATGAATTATCTTGAAACATTTCAAAACTAATTAAAAATGTGTGTCTGCACACAATACGACAACAGAAAATAACCCCAGATATATATGTGTTCATGAAAAGATTTATAAAATCGTTTTAGCTGCTTATAATGCCGCAAACTTTCTGAGAATGGCAAGAACGTGATTACAATCCACTCTGAAGCTAAAGGCTGACCTAAGTGGCATCTTATCTTCATAGTCACAAAGCTAAATTCTTAAGGAAAGTTATTCACACACTTCTGGTGGCAGATGAAAAATCTAGTGGCAGACTCAGAAACAATCATAACTGGAATTACTTTGGAAAAAAGTTATATAAATACTAACGATGTACACTTAGAAACATTAGTTCTCCAAGGTCTTGATTTCCTTTCCTCCTTCCAAGTGAAAATATAAGGCATAGGGCAGTTTACATCTAAGCTCATTTTTTTTTTAGAAAAAAAGGCTAACGTAAACTTTGCTGCAGACTTTGCTGCATTTTATTGTGAAAGAGAGCTGTTTTATTCCAAATTTACCTGAACTGAAGCATCTACCTTATTAATGCAGAAAAATAACAAGACTTTACAAAGTTTCAGCATTTAATTTGAACAGGCAATATGTGTGTTCCTTTACCTGTCACTAGAAGCTGTTGTTTTTATGATGATATTTTTCATTTTCAAACACTTTCTAAATATTGGTATTTATCTTTTTCCTTCTACTGATTTTTATGCTCTTATTACGGAAAGATGTAAGTTTGCAGAAGAGGCCCTTTTTTGAAACATGCCATAATGATACTAAATCTTCATAACCGAGTAGAGGAAGAAATAGGACATCAATAGAATTACCTGAAGTAGAAACACTTTGAAAGATAAACACATTTTTAAAAAATATAAACAAAGCAACAGATTCTCAAGTTACACACTAACATGAATCAGCATCCAGCCATATAACTCTCCATGTTTGTCCCTTAAATCCTGCCAACATCATTTAAATTTTTAAGGAAAAACTAAGATGTCATTCCCTACCTGAAGCTGTCACATGGGATATTTGAAACTCAAAATTTTTTAAAAGGAATCATATCTGTTTAATTATCGTCTTTTGAGAAACAGAAACCCTCTTGGTCATGAACATGAAGACTTGGGTCTCTAAAAGGTGTATTTGCAGGATGCTCTCTGTGAGTGCTCTTCATACTCTGCTTCTCTATGGAGTTGCCAAAGACTCAGTTTCCATAGGTCAAGTAGCTAGCTGCTCTAGACCTTCACTCTACATTTTCCCAACAGCCTGAGAAAACAAAGAAAAGAAAAAAATAAACTAATGATTTTATGGTCAGTCCTCTCTAATTGATTTGGATTTGCAAAAGGTCTAGATATTTCAGTTTCTCCATATTGCACAAAAGATATTTAAGAACTTCAGAGGCCAAATGCTAGCAGTCTGAAAAAACCTTACTGTTTCTTCCTAACTCTTATTTCATGATTTAGAAAGCTCTGGGAATTCTTCCCCTTATGAGCTGAGTAACCTCCTAAGCATGTTGCTGGCAGATCAAAGTGGACACCTGCCTAGAAAACCAACACCAATCTAACTCCTAAAAGAAGCAGTGTGGTGGACACAGATGGATTAACAGAATATGAAGTGAGTCAATGCTGATTTTCATCAGCTTTCTAGACTGGATTACACTGTAACTTCAGTGAAAACAAAAGCTATTTCCTGAAGGAGATTCTGGGGTATAAATTTCTGCGATAAGGGGAAAGGTGTATCACACAGGGCTTTGAATTGCTGCTCTTTACACCAGAGCTCCAGTATGTGCCTTGATAAGAAAAGGCTCAGAATAACAATGTTGGATTTAAGCTTAGGAAGAAGCTGCTGAAAGGGAAACATTTTACCGACATCAGATTCACAGATTGCAGATAGGAACATCTCTTTTTAGGAGGTTTCAGCTCATGCTGTGTGAAGGAGCTAATATGTTTTCTTGATATCTCATCAGTGGAGTCACTACCGGTGCGAGCATCACTCCTGTTAAAGCATAAAAATAAGTTGTCAGCTTTGTATATCATATGCTGAACTCTTTTAGGTCTCTAGTCATTACTACTTTTTGAGGAACTCACTCTGTAATTGTGGATATTGCTGATCACATCAAATCTTTAGAAAAAATAACCCCTCTTTTATTTACTTCCCTAATTACTGATTTTCATATCAATCTTCTCATTTGCCCCTTGGAAAAATAGTCATTTATTTATTTATTTATTTATTTGTGTGTGTGTGTGTGTGTGCGCACATGCGCTTAACTGGTTTTGGCTTCAGTTGCTTTTGCCTGTTCAGGGATAATGGCATGTTAGATGCTATAAATGGACACAAAGAATATATTTTGCAAAGAATCTAGGAGAAATAATTACACAGGGCAGACTCTAGAAACACCTGTAAGCCACTTGTCTTCCCCTAAAAGCTGTTTAACACCAGCAGTCTCTTTGAAATCATTTTTAGACTGAAATCACACAGTAATGCTGCTTCTGAAATGTTAATGTTTCTATGCAGCAAAACTAGATTATCCTCACCACACACTGCATGACTGCAGTCCTTTTTTATATCTTTTTTTTTTTTTTAAGCAATCAGTTAGGTCCTTGCCACCAATATTTTATTTTAGACTCCTACTGATGACAGAGTGAAGGATCTACCTCTGGTTATGCTCTTGGAATAAGCGCTCCTTGTGACTCATCCTGCCTTACTCTTCTTTTTCTTGTTGGAGCACCAGCAAATTTACAGGAGTGTTTTCTTAAGAGAATGAAGAAAGGAATTCTTATTCTCCAAGCCTCCCTATGTTGGCTTTTTCTGAGAAACACTCATTGTTCAGTAATGATATTCCCTGCTGAACTCAAAAATTGAATTTAGAGGCAGAGATGGGGAAGATGATTGGAAGGTTAAATTAAATGACAGTTTTTGTCAGTGTGGTCTGTAAAGACTGTAATGTGTTATTTACCTGGGGCTTTTGATTTGGGATACATTGGGATTTCACAATGTAGAATGCCATTTCTGAAATATTTGCAAGATTTGTCCCCAAGCTCTTGCAGACTAATAGCACCAGAAATCAGCTTTGGACAGCCTGTCCGCTGGGCCAGGGGTCTAATGACAAAATAGATATAATTTCTAAACTGAGTATAATGGACCTTACCCGCATCTCACTCCCCAGGCACAGACAGCAAGTAAGAGACCTTATCTGCCTTTTATTTGACACCACATCACTCCCACTGTCTGGCAAAGCTGCATTTATTTGCAGTTATGGTATGGCTATTGCTGGTGACAGGATTGCTGAAGTATGTGGAAAGGAGTCTGTAGAGGTGACCACATGACTTTTCAGTGGAGGAACAGAGATATGATGGTGGGAAAAATGGGAAAGAATGAAACAGTACCTCCATGTTTTACAGTACCTCCACTGTATTACTATGTTCTGTTTTTGTTTGTTTGTTTGGTTTTTGGTAAGCAGGCCTGGCCAAGCTTGTCTTCTTTATACTTAACTAATGCCTCTATATGTCAGCATCACTTGCAACTGTTAAAGAAGAAATAAGGTAACATCTTTATTCCATCTTCTTTAGTAGACTTTCCTAATGGTAGGGTAAAACATACCCTACATTTTTCTTGTAGCCAACCAGTTCCATCAAAGCACCAAAGTGCACAACCCATTTTTGTCTCTTAGGCTCTGGGTCAGCACTTTGCCAAAATAAAATAAAAGCTCCTTAGCTTCTGTGAACCTGTTGAAGCCAAAGATGGATTAAAGGCAAAACAGTGACAGGCAAACTTTTGGTTTGACTTTTGGGATTAAGGGGAATGGGTAAGGCAGGGTAGAAGGAAAATACTTTATTCAGTATTTTGCAAAAGAAAAACTGAAACTTCAGATGCTTTTGCAATAGAACTGTCTGAGTACAGAATCACAGAATCACAGAATCACAGAATCTACAAGGTTGGAAGGGACCTCTAGAAATCATCTAGTCCAACCTTCCCGCTCCAGCAGGCACACCTAGAGCAGGTGGCACAGGGCGGCATCCAGGCGGGTTTTG
>JAUBOD010000237.1:393622-411751 GCA_032353885.1 Nothura maculosa | reverse complement strand
CCTCGACCTGCTGGCAACGCTCCTCCTGATGCAGGCCAGGATCCCATTGGCCTTCTTGGCCACGAGGGCACACTGGTTGCTCATGGTTAACTTGCTGTCAACCAGGACTCCCAGGTCCCTCTCTTCAGAGCTTCAGAGTACCATGTAGATGATTGCAGGAAATGTTTTGAATTAATGTGAGCAATTTGCTGTGCTCTTATTTATGAGCTGCATACATCTTAAATTCAGGGTAATACTGAATTATTGCTGCCATTTTGGATTGGGGCCTAACAGCTTCTTTAAACCTTTAATAATTGAAAACCTGCAATTCATTTTTCACTTTTCTCTGAAAATGAGATTTTAAAATATTTTAAAATGATATGGGAGCTAAAATTAACCCACCTTCTTAGAGATAATTTGAAATTTCAGCAGTATTTTGCCAGGTTCTTGAATTTGATGTTTTATAATATGATCTGACAGTTGGACTCTAAGGACAGAGAAACAATTTGCTTATAGCTACTGTGTAAATTATCTCTCCAAAGCAGTTCATCTGTCTTTTTACTACTAGCCCTAAATTTGTGTCAGATAATGTGAAAGACCTGACAGTATTCTTTATATTCTGTAGCAGAAAAATAAAACCAGAGAAGGATCTCAAAGATGGCTGTGAATGGGAAAATGTAAAAGCAAGACGTTAAGATACATAAAAAATCACAGTGTTCAAAACAAGGAACTTTATGATCTTTATGCAAAATGATGAAGCAGATTAGCATAGAATATTTTTCCAAAGTAAAATCTTAGGGCACAGCAAGATACACAGTTATGAGTGTCAAGGGGTGGAGAGACAGGGGCTGGGACAAGTAGTAGCATACCTTGGGGCAGGCCACTAGTATTTGGAGTTTAGTCTCAAGTATCCAAGTCTCAAGACTTGGACAAGTCTCAAGAAAAGCATTGCTAAAGAAAAAGACCTTAGAAAAAAGACTTAAAAACTGAGAAATTTGTGCAGAAAGAAGATAAATAAAAACACAATAACTTCTTTTCGAAGCACAGTGATAAGAAAAAGGACAGAAAGTCATCTTTAATGTAGAGAAGGTAGATTGGAAACTTCTTGCTATATCTTAACACAAGAATAATTTATTTTTACATGAAAATAAGTAGTAAGTTAGAATGTGGAAGCAGTTGAGTTGGACTACATTGGAAACAAAGAGGTGAACATTTATAAGCTCTTTATAATTTTGAGAATTGTAGTTAATTGTAATAAATACTCTGGGAAGAGTATTAGGTCTTTTTAAAACTAATACAGGCAATTCTGTCCGTATCCTCTGTATCCTGTTATGGTGGGTGGCTAGTTAGTGGATTAGATGATCCACTGGCTTGATCCACTAAGCCATTATGGCTTGATCCACTAAGAAAAATACTTTCAAAATTGAAATATAATTGATATCAAATTTGACTAGTATTAAGTCATAAAATAATACACTCTATTAAATATAGAATAATCATCTCATTGATTAGGTAAGATATTGAAGGTAAAAGACATCCAGTTTAGAAGACAAACTATGATAAAGCATGAATACTAATTACCTAGGGAACAGGTTAGTGCTTTTTTGTTGATTTGTTTTCTAGATCTACAGAAAAAAAAAGGATATTAAATAACAAATTCAAGAGACTTTTATTTCCCAGCCCTGGATAGTACTTGCCTATTAGCTACATGCCTACGTAAAAAAGTTGCCACTGCATTGTCTATGATAAAACTAGGATTCTGACTCTTAACTCTCTGGAATAGTCATGTTTCTGGAAGAGCCATGCTCAAATTCAAATTTTTAGTTGACATTAACATTAATTTAAATTGACAATTACCACCACTATTTTTGTGGTAAAAAGGCCATGGAGACATAGTTTTCCAAAAAATGGGTGAATTTTATCTCTCTTATGCTATCATCATGGCATTTTCATCCACTGACATCTGATTTCCATCACTTCCCAGTGTCTGAGACACAACCCTGAGAAGAACTCCTGAGTGGATTTTTTTTTTATAATTCCACAGACTGGCCACTAGATGACTCTCTGATCTGTTCAAATTTAGCATAAAAAAAAAAACTGCTTTGGGTTCCCTAGGGACCCCCAAATGGGTGACAGGTTATTTTTCATTTGTTGTAGAGATCAGTATTTATATGTATTAAGGTGATGAGAAACAATTTACTCAGGAGTAAAAAAAAAGTCAAGTTTACATATTTTTATGACTTAAAACCTTTGGTCATTAAAAACATTATTTTTTTTTTTCGTTAAGAGTTTTCCAGGAATTAAACATAATGAATCTCTCTCGCATACACACACAAAAGGACAAAATGAGCCAGGTAGGCCAGGCAGTCCTCTGAAAAGAATTGGTGGGGAAGTGAACCTACAAGAAAACTCAGAATGCATTCTGCTTTATTTTTGTTTTTATTTATTTGTTTTAATGCTGCATTGTAGAGCAGATGATATGATTTATATTTAGTCTTCAGAATCTCAAGCAGACTTATGCTATGTTTAGGAAGCTTTTCACTCTTGTCTACTATAGTGCACAAAAGCAGGAAACTGGAAGAAAACAAGTTTTGTTAGGAATACTAGTATTTTTTAAAAAAATCTACAACTCTTCCTACCATAGATTACTCCAACATGGCACTAAGATACAACATATCCTAAAAAAAAAAAAAAAAAAAAAAAAAAAATTAGCTGGTAGCTGAATATTGTTTGTGCTTAATGGGACAAATGGGACAGATTTGAAAACCATGTTGCGTGAATATTCCCTGAACCTAATTATTTTTGACACCGTTATCAGAATCACCAGTGAATCAAAATCATTATCCGTCCAGCTTCAGTTATAATACTGTTTTCAGAAAATATTATGGAGAATTACATATTTAGCAAAATTTAGCTTAACATCTGAAAGTGGAATAAAATCTATCAATCAATCAGATTTATTTTGATTCTCTCTCTTAAAATGCTGTAATCTTCAAATGCAAACATAGAGTAAAATTAATTATACCTATTGCTTGCAGCTCAACAAGTATTTTCATCAAAATATCGAATGCTTCAAAGTATTTGAAGTCTTCTATACATTCTTAAAACTTATTATATAATGCACTGGTTATAACTAAATGAATAATTTGTTGAAATTAATAAAACAAATATCAATTATTACATCTTTCTAAATATCTATTTATACCTACAAATATACTATATCTACAAATATAATATCTACAAAAGTAAATATTATCTACTTTTTATTTTATTTTATTCCTTAGAATGAAGAGCCAATATACTACAATAAAAAAACCTTGGACTTCATTCTGTATTTTATCTATAATCTACTTTTTTATGATTCATAAGGAATTACTTAGGCAGGAACTGAGAGGGATTGGCATTTCACAAGCAGCCATTTTCATTTGGTGTTTTGCAGTCAAGTGTAAAATTCACCAGAGGAATTAAAGATTGATGTATCTCATTTTTTAATCTGAGCATCCTTTCTTCATTTGCTTTTCTAGATACAAAATGTCATTATTTTACGGCATTTGATAAAGTGATTTAAGGAGTCTGATCAATCAAAACTAAAGCCTGCACAGTAAACTAGTAAAAGTGAAGGCAATTGGTGAAATAAAGATATATAATTGCTTTATGCCATTTCCTTTACATTATAAACTTGTCAGCTAAACCTAAAATGCAATGTTGAGAGAGCAAGAGGTCAGGAAGGAAGCCTACAGAGAGGTGGCTAGCATTTCTAATTCATAAATTCACCTTCTATATTGGAGAACTATGTAATATCAGCACTTCAGTGTCCTCTGCATTTAAAGTAGCTCCTTCCATGTTAAGTGCAGTGACAGCTACAAACATACTGTAGCGATGGATAAACTCAATCTAGAGTGGATTCAGAAGCAAGTCTGTCCTTTATCCAAAACCGGATAAAAATGGATGGATGAAAATGGATGAAAACTGGATAAAATGGATGAAGTATGTTGTTTTCCATGACGTTGACCTGAGTTCTTCCAGCCTCCACAGATTTCTCAAATTCTGACTTCAACTCAAGATGATGTTGCATTTTACTCAGTAGCTGCTTCTACAGATGTTAAATGACATTTGAAGAAAGTCAAATTTCCACTTCCAAGGACTTTCCACTTCCAAGGTAACGCTGAACACTGACGGCAAGAAAATACTTTTCTGTTTGCACTGCTTCTGTATTTTCCGTGTTTTCCTGCACAGTGAAACAAATTCTATATTAGAAATACTGTCTATCACCCCAGAATTGTCTCAGGAGAGATTAGACAGGGAGATAAGTCTGAATGTTTGTAGAAAAGTGAGAGAGGAACTTAAGTCCACATCCAAAATGAATTCCCTAACTATTGATTCCTAGAGAACTAATTCTCACTCTTGCATATCCCATACTGTAGCAGAAGACTTGCATTGTCAATGGATTCCAAAGGGACTTTACTTTAGGAAAAAGTAAAACATCATTAAATAAGTTGGGGGTATCAGCTTTCCAGTTGCAGGTAAAACTGGAGAGGCATGTGTTCTGTAATTCTTCTTTGAAAGTTTGAGGCCTTTATTTCCAGATTTGCAGTAGAATGTGTTCATCCAACTGCATGACAAGTGAAAAAAATGGTCTACCACCTCCTGCCTGAATTGAGCACTCACTCATAGGTCACTAGTCTTGTCAAAGAGATTTGCATTGACAAAACCTGAAATGGCATTACCATCAAAACATATAAGATTACCTTGCCTCTGAAGTAAAGCAACAGCTTTGCTAACTTCAAATTTTGAGGACAGGAAGGCAATTACTTCAAAAGCACTAGACACAGATGGAGAAGTGAACTCAACGTTATCACTAATACATACTGATAGACATTTTGAAATACTGAAAGATTAGCTTCCTAAAACATTTTTCAGTGCCAAATCTCTGGTGAGAATGAAATAATTTTTGGACCATAAGAATAGCTTCACTTGAATAACCATGCCCAGTCCTCCATAAATATATTTCTGCTATAAGTAGATTTCTTAGAACATCTGCTCCAGGTGTTACTACACCTTCATTAGCCACAGACTGTGTTCCAATACTCCCACAGCAAGTTTTGCAGTAAAAGACTAAAGGCACTTGTTCCAGGAACAAAGGAGATGAGATTGTGGGAATTGAAGGAATTAAATTAAATAAAACTTCCAGGCAAAAGTGGACTACACATTATGCTGCAGAAGAGTCAAACTCTCTCCTCCACTCCCAAAAGACTGAAAAAGAATCTTGTTATTGGAGAAGTCTTTGAATATATGAAGAAAAATACAGCAATTATGCACTTGAGAAAATAGAATACTAATGAGGGTATTAAACTTGAACCTTCTGTTTGCCTCTAGGCCTGATTTAACATCAGTAAAGCTTTCTTCATCTTACATTAGCACAGGACATCAGGTTCTCAACCTTTTGAATTTATTCTGCGATTGTTTAGAGTTCTTGTACAATATCTCACATCACTTTCAAGCCATCTTTTTGCACTATTTTGCATAACAGTTAAGCTGACCTGTTCACTTATGTGTTCTTAAAATATGTTAAATGAGTTACAAGAGGTTGCATGCAGTTCTAACACTTAATTCCCTTGAAACATGTAGGCTATTTTCTCTCTGCTGTTCTAGTGACTGTCCTGGCTATCACTAACACTACCTAAAAGAGTTTTGATTAAGACAAGTGAATATAATTCTGGTTTACAGGACATCCTATAGAAACAGAGAAGAAAATAAGCACAAAAGGTTTTAATAGCATAATTGCCCAGCTGAGATACTAAAGCACCATTAGTATTTCAGGTTTCAAAGATGTCTAATACTTATTTTTCTCACTAATACTAAAAAATATCTCATAATCTGCATCCATCATAATCTGCATGTCTTTTCTGCCCATCTGTATGCAACTGAAAAGTCACCTTGACACTTACGTAAGAAGTTTTAGCAAATACATAACTGGGTTTGCTTTTTAATAAAATCAACTATACCCAGTGTAAAACATGAATTCATAAATATATAGTGATCATTTATGTCTGTTAAGACAAGCTTAAAGTTGCTAGTAACCGTATTTGAAACATATAGAAACCAGACTTTTCTCTCACCATTTATTCTCAGAAAAGTTAAAATCAGTTGGGGATTTGTGAAATGAACCATCAGATTCATATTTTCTAAGATTTACAGCTAAGATATCAGTGGTGGGTTCTCATACTGGAAATCTATTCTTCTGGCAGGCCACCAGAACCTAAATTTGGCAGGCTGCAAAGTGTAGTGTAAGGTTTACTTGTTCAATCAAGCATTCAATTAACTAACATGTCAGTATGTTGGTCCTTTGTGAGGCAAATAAAAGGCAACTAAAGTGCATTGAACCACCCAAATGGATAGTTGTGTAATTAATATTTGTTTTTAATTTGCTGTAAGATGTCCAGATGCTCTGGCAATCATTTCTGAGAAAACCTTAAAATAACTGAGTTCTGTAAACTAGAGGGCAGCAACTTTCCTAAATGTGTGACTAGACTTGGACATATGGCTCAACAAACATTTTTCGATTTCTTATTTTTACTTCTTTTTCGACAAATACATTATTTACAGTTATGAAATCATTTCTATGCAATTACCTATTTGTTAAATGTTACACTTTACGAATTATCCACAGTTTACCTAAGGTTTTCATTCTTGTGGGATCACACAGCATTTTACAGTTCAGTAGTCTGAAGTTTGACTGAACAAAGCAGTGGAGTTCTTCATAGGAGAGAAGAAAGCATGTAATTTCAGAACATGCTAGTTCTTGGTTCTTCTCATCTTCCTTGGTTATATTAGGCGTGATTTATATGATTCACACAATTATGTGAATGTGTGATTTTGTTGCATGTGTTGAGATAGGAAGAGTTATCCCCTGAGTTGTCCCCTGGCTATCGCAAAGGAAGTTTTCATTTTAGGCTAGGTCTCAAAGTAACTAGGAATCTTCTTATCTAATCAAAAGAGATAAAAAGCAAGGCTTGTGGGATACATTGCACATTTTATGCTTATATTCCCTGATGGTATTGATGTCATGTGAATTGCATGGACTTTTCTAAATATCATTTCCTTGGTGACCCTTTGTCAGGATCATAAGATATTCAAAGTGCTAGCAGGAGAGTCATTATATGTCCCATTATGCCATCTCCAAACTACTATTCTCTATGCCTGCCAAGTGTCAAATGCTAGAATTGTGGGCTTTGTTTTGTTTTTGTTTCTTTTTTTTAAACTCCATTCCCTCTTGTACTGTCATTCAGATATTCCTTCCCCCATACATACATTGCATAAAATGCCGTTCACAGAAGTATTCTCTGCTACTATTGCCTCTGGTTTACTTTTCCTCTGACCAAGATGTCATTGATTTTTTTGCTGTCTTCTTCTTGAGTAGCACTTAATGACCACACTCAATTTAGAGATAATAGAGATGTCAGTATACTTCTGGCAATTGACTGTGATCACACGGAACCATTTTCACATAAAAATAACAGCTGACAATCATTCATGTGCATTCAAACATTTGTTTAAATAATAAGGGAAATCTCATCAGGAAGGAAGGGATTAGTTCATATATCAAGTTTAAGGAATACTTTCAACCCTTGCATCCAAACAAGATAGAGTAGGTTCATTTTAAAGATATATGGCTTTGCAGATACTTTTCCCACATTTAATACTTTAATACATTAGGTTTAAAAATTAGGCTTAATACATTAGGTTTAAAAATCTTAATATATTTAATGCTTACTAGGGTGTAATATTTAGTACTGTGTTTTGTATGATTAATTTTACATCTATCAAAGCACATTAAAATATCTAAGCAGCATTATCCAGGCTCAAGAATCATTTAGGCTGTCCTCAATGTTCATTTTCCACCTGGAGACTCCTTAGGAGCCTCATTTTCAGGTGGCAGGTGTTTGAAAAATTTGGAAAAAAAAGTATGGAAGATCTTCAGTGGAGTCATTTGACATTCAGTGGAATCATTTGACATTTCTGTTGCTCTTAGAGTACTTTATCAGCATACCACAAACTTAATTTTAAGTTCCTTTGGGTTAACACAATAGTGTTGCTAGAACACTATGAAGTGCAAAGCCAATGATTATCCTCTTTATCTGGAATACCAAAATTTAGGAGGGGTATGATTTCTGCAGTTGGTGCTCCTGGTGTAGCAAAAAAATACACATTTTGCCAGCATGTTTTTAAGTTTATCTTTGTACAAAGCATAAATATAAAGAAAAGCCCAAGATTCGTGCTGAGCATGACTTTTTATTTCAGAACTTTTTTCTTCTGCCAATCTATTTCCACTATTGCTTCAACATGAAAGAGAGAGATAAAGAACTGGGAGACTCTTTTATAATCCTTAGCTAGAGCTAATGAGACCTAGGCGATATTGCTGCCAGGAGGTATTCGCGTATTAACTGACTCTTTGTGTAGGGGTCTAGCACTTGACACTGTTTTATAATGCCATAATTAAAATGAACCAATGGGTCAATTAAAGTGAACTTTTCAATATTAGTGACCTTTGATTATACCTAACTGATGAATCAATGGCATAAAGTCAGCACAAGCTGGAAAGGGCTAATCCAAACAGCTTGTCAGGTAGCCAGACATCCTATAATAAGAATGAAGTTTAAAATTAAAACAGGGCTCTGTCATATGGAAAACAAACAGAGTGGTAGCATATAGTTCTATTAAAAACATTAACAGCTCCTGCATTCATCTAAGGTTGTAGTTAACATATAATTTAAATTTCTTAAAAGTATCTGCTGCTAATGCTTAGTGAGGTATTTTCATTACCAAAAATGTTGTCATGATCCATGGTTTGTTTTACCGGGTCTGTTTTCAATAGCAGCACGTGCATTATATTTCAATGAATGCGTTTTGGTAAAGGATGTTGCAGAAGACATGAATATATTCTTTTTCTTTTACAGCCTGCAAAAATGGCCAGTTTGCTCTGGACAAGGATTCAATTCTGAAGGTCTCTGCAAAAGTGATTTCTGGCACTTGCCTGACTTGTCCATGAAAGAAGGCCTTAAAGCACTTAGTCTGTTGAGGATGATGAATTTTGGATAGATGTGAAGATCCATAATCTTTTATCAGATCTGATAAAACTTCATGGGTGACGAGGTGAGATAGCTGGACAATTCTAGTTCTTGTAATGCAATTTCATCTGTCAAAGACACAGAACTATAACTCTCAGCAAACCTGTCCATGAAAGCACTCACTGGTCTTGCTGGAGCCAATTTTCACCCTGTACATACTCAGTAAGGTTTCTAAAATCAGTCGGGCTGGTCTGACTGTGGCCTAAGTAACTATAAGGAAAGTTCACCATTGATATCAACTGGAAAAGTTGAGTCAGTATTAAATACTTTTCAAATTCTCATTATTTTAGCCTTTAAAATAAAACACATAAATCCAAAGAAAAAATTAAGAAAGTTGAGAAATAGAGGCCAGCTTCCTCTTTACTTAGGAACATCTATATGACAATAGCTGAGCATGTTCAAACAGAACACAGTGTTATTTTTCCAAATTATTACAATGAGGAATAAATAAATAAATAAATTAAATTAAAAAATTTTGTGGCACTACCTGTTGAAATACGTGAAAAAAGATAGATGGATTCTGGAGCATTCTTTTATTTATAAACACACAAGCCAGTAGCAACATAGTTCATTCTAAAAGTGTATATCATTATTGCAAAGTGTAGTGCTTTGTGATCCTTTTCTCCAGTAAGTTGCAATATATCCAAGGCTGCATTGGCTTAGACCAATCTAACTTACTTCTTTTGATGTCAGAAGACCATGGCATACCATAGGGAACAAATATTTGAATAGTGCTAAAATCCTGTCAATGTAGACTTGGATATCCATCTGTTGCATGCATGACATTTAAATGACTGCCCTTTATTACCAATACTAATAAAATAATCCAGATTCCGTGGGTGTATCTTTACTATATACAGACACATTGTATGCATATGTATATACAAGTATATGTATTAGTTATATATCAATATGCAAATTTCTGCTTAAATATTTACAAACAAATAGTGTATTTTTCAAACGGTATCTGTATTGCTTTCAGTCGACTGAAAGGGCATAAGGGAACAATAGAAACATATGAGAGGAAAATATTTCTCTTTTAAGACCAGATTGTGATATGTTTACTCATGTTGAATACCATATGAGGAATATTCATTCCGTGGCATAAAGTGCTCTGGCTGTGAAAGAGAGTCACAATCTGGAGCCTGATACTTACTTTTGTAGATAGGTCTGCTGTTTCTTTACCTGCAGCAGCAACAATGTCATGTCAAAACTGAGTCCGGGATTTGATGTAATATTTTCTGTAAATTCCACTCCATGATTATTTTCTTCAATGGAGATACTCTCTGATTGACACAAATTAGAAATGACTTTTTACCATATTTATTCCAACAAATGAATTAGCAATCAAGATTAATTAGGTACGTTAGTCTTCCATGTATCCATATCTTATACTGCTTAGCTTATAAATTTAAAGTATGATTTTTCAAAATGGATTCCAGGGCCATCAATATTCAAAAAATGTTTAAACTTAGAAAAAATATTTGCTAGTTAAGGCTGATGAGATGCTGCATATTTTACCCTAATTTGCCCAAGGAATGGAATGAGTCTCCAAAATGTTAATGGTTTTATATGTTGATGGTGTATAGTTATTCAGTCTTACCCACTTTGGAGAACAGAGAGAAAGAGCAGGATTTCAAAGTTAGGTCTCTGAATGTCTTGCTTGCGAAGTCTTAAGTTTAATTGAAATTCCCTGTCTCCCAACCAGCTGTATATACACTGTTTCCAAATTCCACCTGAGCTCCTATCAAAATAGCTGGAAATAATGATTCTACCTCATTTAAGAGAACCAAGCCCATACACAGGCTGAACACTTGTAACACACAAACACACGAGACAAAGTCAAGGGTATGTTTGAAAGGCATCAACCCACTACCTAGGAAATGTTTGCATAGGCGATCTCTCTACAGGCATGTTAATTAAGGTCCTTCTGGTAGACAATACACAAGCCTTCCTGTGAATTCTGAGAGGTGGATGCCAGTATTCTGATACTGCGAGGTCTACTCCTTCATTTTTGCCCAAAGTATATTTTATTTATTTAATTACATATTTCCAGATAAAGAGGAAAGATATTGTTTTGTTTTAAAAGCCTTGATATGGTAAAAATTTGAAGTGGCAAGTAGCTTTACTTACATGAATCATTTGCAGACCAGACTCTATCAAAAGTCAGAGAATAAAACTGGCATCATGAAGAGAATAATCTCAATCTGAACAACCTCTGATAATGGAAATGCTATGATACCTTTAGACATATCCATTTCAATAAGCTTGTGCTTGATGCATGTTATTTGAAATTAAGTAATGAAAGTGCATTTTAATATCTGTTCAATGCTATCGGTCAAATTCTAGTTTATTTTTGAAGGCAAACATGGCTAGAAGAGCTGTTCATTACAATGGCTTGGAGGTATTACAGCATCTATGAAACAGATAACTTCATAAAGGATCTGTATTACTTAGATAAGGTAAGATTTCTTTGCAAAAGAGATGATGCAGAGTGCAAGAATCACTGTTCAGGCAAAAAAAAAATCTCCAGTAGTTTATATCTGCATAAATCTGAAGTAAATTCACTGAAATTTAAGAGTAACAAAGGGATCTTAGTTCATTGTCTTTTTCCCAACCTAACACCCACACTTCCCTCTTTTTGATTTACAAGTAGTTCAGTAAATTAAATGATCTCAGTATTCATTAATTTTCTTTATCATAAACTATAAAAATATTCATCATAGTAAACTAAAATTTTGTCAGAGGACCCAGGAGTATATGAGCAGTTTTTGCATATCAGATTTCAATTCAAGGTACAGAGAAATTAAACTTTTCATAATAATAAAGCAGTCAAATAAATTCCAGGCTTGCTATGGAAACACTGACACTCATGAACTAATAGCAGCTCTTGATCATGCCCTTGCCATATATTATTATCTTTTAGACTCTAATTCTGTGCCGAAACTGCCTTCAGCATACTATTTATGGATTAGTTCTTTGGGAATGGGACTTTTATCTTTCTCCTGGGTTACAAAGCAGAGAATACACTGTTTGCACAGCATAAGCAACAGCACTTACAACTTTTTTTGTTGCAGCCACATACAGTTATGGACTGAACAGAGTTATATTACTCTAGTAGAAAATCTTCATGACAAATAATTAACACTCATATTAGCTATTGCAGCCCACTAGTCCTGTTGTCCCAGCAGGCAGGGGTTGGGAAATGGAGTGATGGAGGTGCTCAATCCTGGAGATGCTGAGTGTTTCTAGATGGATCCAGTGCTCTCAACATCAGCCCATTTTGGTGGGAGCTATGAATGCTCAACACGTCACATAAACAGGTCTATAAACTCCAACAGATTTTTGTACATCACTTACCTGAATATGAAAGACACTAAAATTAAATGAGGCAAGATAATTAAGACTATGCACACTCCAGCACAGACGGAAGGCCATATCTTGTCACACCCTGAAGGCCATGTTTTCTAACACCCTGATTTCAGTCTGAAATCCACATATGGATCAATAGTATACTATTACCCTAAAAACCACAGTTTGCTTCCATTTTATACAGCCATAACAGACAGAGAGGGAAAAAGATGCTAATGAATAGGAGGAGAAAGGAGAAAATGAAAAAAACAGCAAGTCAGAAACATAAGAGTGAGGAAAACAAAATATATTTTGCCACATATTCTTATATTTCTCTACCTGTATGTACAGCCAATGCCCACCAAGCAGTTTGGTCATGCCAGTGAAACATTTCAGAGAGAAATGCCCTCTATGCATCAAGAGAACATGAACTGAATTTTTAATAAAATGTGTGCCTCAAAGCAATTCAGGAGATTGCATTTTGAAATAAAAAAGAACAAGGACAATAATATCTAAGCAAAAGCAGATCTATAAAACTGCTCCCCAAATAGCAAACAGTAAACTTGAAATGTGACCAAAAAAAAAAAAAAAAGGATTTGTAAAGCATCCTACCTCTGCAGTCATATCACAAGGTAATGCTTGCCTCGGGAGCAACAAATTACTTAGATATAAATATTTACCCTACCTAGCTAGATTGAAGAATGTAAACAGATTCCTCATATAAAATATAACATGTCAATATCTTCACTGCTCAAAATGGAAATGTGAACTCAGGCAGAGCACTGATCCTGAAAGGGGAGCAGAATCAATTACCTTCTCTCCCTGCCAGTCTCCAGCACTGCTGCTTGCCTTGCAACGAGCTCACCACCCCCCTGTCTTCCATACCAGGTTTCAAGGCACTGAATAACTTTTTGTACAGCTATCCACTTTTCATTTGCTCTTTTTCACAGTTCCCCTAGTGCCTTGCCAGACGAAAGCTGCTTGTTTTGGAAGTAGACTGCTTCCAGATTCACATGGTCTTATCTCCTTCCACTTTGTTTCTCGGCCCAGAAGGGTGGTCCTTCTGGCCTTTGAAATGCTGTCTTAAATTTCACCTCTTCTGCACAGCCCACAGGTTGCAGCCACTTCCTAAACAATAAAATTTGATCCAAAGCTCACTGAAGTCAGTAAGAGCCTTTCCATTAACTCCAATAGACTATGAATCAGGATCAGATTGCCATCAGTAACTCAAGGGTAAAAAGTAGTGTAAGTTAAAAACAAAAGGATCTTGACACATTTCCCTGCTGTTAATAACAGATTGCTAAAATATAGTCACAATAATTTCAGATTCTAGATTAACTGATAAATTACTTTAGCACATTTTTTTCCTCAAACTTCTGTAAAGGACTAAGAGCTTAATCTTCCTATACCTTTATCTATATAAATTTGTAGCAATTCCAAAGATTTCTGGCAGTGTTTGAATAAAAAAGCGTACAACTTGATCCTATGCCATCTTTTACATACTAAAAAGATACCATTCTGTCTGCATTTAGGTAGATAAAATAGGAAAAAAAAATATTGCATTCACAAACCAGATTAATAAAGCATTACCAAAAATAGAGCTAACATGGCTGGTTAGATGCAGTAATAGAGAATGTGGAAAGCAGCAAAACAGTGAAAAGTTTAAAGCTACTATGTTTTAAGCTCTCACTATTAAAGATATTCAACAAAGTGCTTGTAAAGATTCTATTTCTAATCCTATATTATTAATCAACGGTCAATTTGAAGAAAAAGATTTCCAGAATTCAAAATGTATATTATGAATACGTTTAATTCTTCTGCCTTCCTAGATAAACATCCTGCCATTTATTCACTCTTCTTTTAATCTTCCCTCTTCCCAACTCAATTCCTAGACGTGTATTTCTTATAAAATTAAGTTAATTTTACCCATTCTTGCTTCTCTTTCTATATATTCATTTTTATAGGTGTAAAGTCAGTGTCCTTCTACAGTCTCACATATGTTCTCTGTAGTATTTGGTGAGAGCAATTTCCATTAGACATATTTGAGAATGTAATTCAGCATTAATTATCAAAATACACAAATATCATAAGACAAGATTCTGTTCTTTCTATGAAAAAATATTATCAGACAGCAAGTATTACCAATGTGAAGCTAAAATTTTAGACACTTCTTAAAAGGTATGTTGTGATCTTAGGCTATTTCAGCAGCTGTTTGACACTACTGACAATTCACAGTTGAAAAATGTTTTCCTCATCTTGTACTAACCACAGTACTTCAAAGGAAGGGGCAAGGAACTGAAGGAACACTGCCTCATTTTTATCGCCACATAACTTTGCCAGTGTAATAACAAACACAGATGACTTTCGCTTAAAAGATGTACTTTTTTCTTTTCTTTTTAAGTACTTATGTGTATGCTGTCACTTTTGCTCTAGTGAAGTACACTCTGTCCTCGCAGTCTCAGCTATGGAAGGCAAACTGCAGAAATGAAATTACTATTGCAATAGGGCTGCTTATTAGGGCTGTTTAATGGAAAAAAAAAAAAAAAAAAGAGCCAGAAAATAGTATATCAACATGAGGTGGAACATTTGCATAGTAGGGAGGTCTTACTTCTATTCTACCATCTAATATTACAAATGGGGAAGAACAAGAAAAAAAAAAAAAAGAATTCTCTTTCCAACACTGAAACATGCAGAGGCAAGTTGCTTATTACAAGTTGTAAGCAGCTCAGACTAACAACAGACAGTTTTAAAAATATCCCACTATACTTACTTTTTATAAAGATTTAAGATATTTCATATTCTTATCTTTCACTTCAAATTTGAGAATTAAACAATGAGTGAATAGGATCTGCAAGACAGACACGCATTGTTCACAGCACATTGAAAGGCATCTTTTTATGCAACTTTGGATTCCTAAACTTAGGCTGAATGTGGTTTTTAAGTAGTCTGGAGTTTGAAATGCAAGCTGAATTTTGTCACAGTACATCTATTTTCTTGTTTAACTGGAATCATAAATACACAATAAACTGTTGTCTGAAAGAGGCACCATGCAAAATAAATCCCCCCCCCTCCTTTTTTTTTCTTGGAGAGTTTTGTTGAGCCATGAAAACAGCAGCAATGAGGAGCGCTACAAAGCCATAGCTCAAGCTGGAGATGCTAGAGGCTGAGCAACGCTGAGCATATTGTTCTCTAGAATACACCACTTCTTTTAACAAATAAGTTTAGTGTCAAGACAGCTGCTTGCCAACTTTCTCTAATTAAAAAGGGGTGGTGGGTGGAAAGAGCTTATGCATTATCCTTGTATTTAGCAGAAGGCTGCAAACAGGAAGATAAAAAAAAGAAAAAAGATGTATTTAAAATATACGTAGTTTCAACCAGAAATGTGAGAGCCTTTTCCCCTATTAATATCTTACTAGAGTTGGCTGGAACAAAATGTGGGTTGCAGCTACAGGCTGAAGAAACAGTGTTGAGAAACAAAACAAACAGGCATTTGCGGCCCCCCTCACTCCCCTTTACCCCCCACCTCCCAGATAGCAAAGTACAACTGATGCTTTTTGTTAGCTACAAGGCCAGGGTTAGCTAAAAACTCCTTTAGCTAATCCACATCCATGGCCCCCCATGTTCAAAAACTTATCATGGATTAAAGCCATGAGATAAAAATAAAAAAAAATTTCAATTTGAAATTTTATTCAGCGTGTTGCTAGAATGGTCAACATCGATCGACAGGAGAGACTTTGTCCACATACTCAGAGAACGCTCTCGTACACCTCCCCCCTCTTTTCTTGCTCTCTTCCCTCTCAGCATTAATACTACTAAAAGCCAAACAAAATAGTGGCTATGGGTGTAAGGAATGCTGGTTTTTGGAATGTTGCCATGGATCCTGCTTCCAGTCGCATCCCACGAAAAGAGGGTGCAGCCTCCTGTCCCTGTGGCAGGCTGACCTCCCCACACAGGAGAGGAGGAAACATAGCCATGGAGCCCCGCTGCCCGCTACTCTTTCCCGTCCACTATGGCCAAGTCTTGGATCACCCTCAGTTTGCCACTGGCATCGATCCTGCGCTTCTCCCGTATTAGGTCCTCCAGGCTGTGGAACCTCACCGTGTGCACCTTGTTCTCGGCCAAGTGGATCTTGAGATAGTACTGCTGCTGGGGCTGGGTGCCGGCAGCCGCCTGCAGCTCCCCCCCAGCTTTGAACTCCCGTTTCCCAAAGCGGCACCAGGCGGCGAAGCTCTCTGAGTTAGTCCAGCAGATCTCGTCGCTTTTTAAGCCCAGATGCCCGCAGGCGTTTTGCACCACCAGCTCGGCCACCAGCGGGCGGAAGCGGTACCAGCTATTCACCACGCGGCCCACGTTGCCTGCGGGCGCCTCGTACAAGCTGTCCTGGCGGATCTGCCCCTGGTGCAGGTGAATGATCTGCCCACTGCCCACATATACGGCCCAGTGTGGCGGTGGGGGCTCTGATGGCCCTAGGTATAGCAGCTCCAGCAGGTCTCCCGGCTTGCAGAGAGCAGGCAGTGCTGACACTGAGTAGACGCTGAGGTCCCCAGCCTGGGGGCCACTGCTGACCTTGGAGAAGATGCATTCCTGGCCGTGGAAAGCAGAGAACTGGGTCTCGTTCAGCACCAGCTGGTGGTGGTGGTGGTGGGTGGGCGTCTCCTGGCCAGGGCTGCCCGAGCCCTTCACTCCGTACTTGTCTGGCTGGCCTCGCTCGTCCAGGTCCTCCTCCTCATCCGAGAAGAAGTAAGCGACCCCGACACGCAGCTCGTCCTTCTCGATCCCTGAGGGGTCCCCGGTCGGCAGCTCGCTGTAATTCAGGTGGGTGATGCGATCCAGTTGATTTCCCATCAATGACAGGGCAAGACAAGGGCAACAATCGCCAGATCTGGAGGAAGGGTGGGGTGGGTAGGGAGAGAAAGAAAAGGAGAAAAGAAAGAGTGCAAACAGAGAGAGGAGGGAAGAAAGAGAGAGAGAAAAAAAAAAGACACATACAAAAGAATTCAGTGATTCCGCCCTAAACCCCCATTTCTTCCTCCCGTTCCGTCCCTCCCTCCCCGGTGCAAGGGAGAAACTCCGGGTGCGGGTCCCGCCCCCTGCCCCGGGGCGCTGCCCGAGCCCCGGCGGCCCCGCGGGAAGAGGCGGCGGCCCCGGTGCGGAGCTGCGCGGGCCACGGAGCTAGCGCTAGTGCCGCCGCCGCGCGCGCTGCCCGCGGTCCCGAGCCCTCGGCTCCTCCGGTGCGGCCGCAGAAAGGAAGGGAAGGGAACGCGGCTGGAGCGGCGCCGGCCTCGGCGCGGCCCCCGGGGCTGCTGCTGCTGTCCGGTGCGGGGTGGGGTGCGGGAAGCTCCCCTAGGAAAAGGGCAACGCGCATCCTGCGGGCAGAGGCTCAGCACCCGCGCTCGCCACCGAGGGGTCCCTCTCGCCGCCCGTTGCGTACCCGTGATCGCCCAGCTCCAGGGAGGGAAAAAAAAAAAGAAAATAGGCAAAATAAAATAATTAGGAAAAAAAAAACTCCTTCAAAGTGGCCCTGTCCCCATGTGTGCTGCAGGAGAGGGCCAAACTGCGTCCCGCCGGTGCGCACCCCGCTCGGCCACCCGCGCACCACCCTCAGCTCTGCCTGCGCGGCCCCGCGCGCGAGACTAAGTAGCGGCGGCGGCGGCGCCGAGCCCGCCCCGGC
>JAUBOD010000237.1:369035-393612 GCA_032353885.1 Nothura maculosa | reverse complement strand
GGCTCCGCGGGGCTCCGCGGCGGCGCCCCCCGCCCGCGCCCCCTCCTGCCCGCGGGCCGGGGCGCGAGGCCCCCCACGAAGAAAAGAGTCATTTCCTAAAAAAAGAAAAGAAAATAAAAGAACAACAAAAAGAAAAATAAAAATGAATAGCCAAGCTTCAGCTCAAGCCCCTAAGGGTTGTTCTGTCCTTCCAAAGGGGAGAAGGGATCTGCTAACTTCAGCAACCTGAGGTCATGCATGTGTAGCAGGAGCTCAAGGTCCCCCATGCAAGTGTTTCCTGAGGAACATCTCGCCTACTGCAGAACCTCTTCTTGGAAGGTGGGAACTGCTGCAAGGAGACGTTTGTCTCTTGCCATTGCCAAGGCTGGATCCAAGACTCACAAAATCACAGAATGGTTGAGGTTGGAAGGGACCCCTAGAGATCATCTAGTCCAACCCCTCTGCTCAAGCAGGGACTCCTAGAGCATGTTGCACAGTCACATCCAGATAGGATAATCAGTTAAATATTGCACAGGAGAGTACAGAGTAGTAGTAGGTACAATGGCCCAACAGGGATTGTGTTCCCACATTTGGGTTTAGCAGCAGTCATGGGCTGTCCTCAGAAAACGGTACTAGACAGCTCTACGGTTTGTATTACATAAAAGATCAGACAACTCAATCGTAACCATCCATCCCTTCGTAAAATCTATGAATCATTTCCTAGCTAATGTCAATGCATACTCTTACCCATAATTTTGCACACTCTGGATATAATTAGCTGCCTCAATTGCTTGTTTTGATTACTAGCCTTTTTTTGTCATAAAAACATAAGTATTCTTTCTTTCTGTGGTTGTGGATTATGCCCATCTTTACGGCTGGCTCCTGTTTTAAACTCTTTTTCAGATTTTAGATCTAGTTAATTAAGAACAGCAATGCCTTGACACATGATAAAGAATATACATCCTTAAATAAATACAGTGACTTTCATTTTCTTGTGATACAAGTTGCATACCTAAGTGCATTTGGGTCAAATATTGAGTTTCTTAGAGATATGTTTACTCTGAAAGACCTTTTCTTCATTCAAAAATTTATATGGCTATCTTTCTAGAACAGCATTTTTTTCATTAATTTTTTAATATATGCAAAGGCATTAAATCATAAGTGGAAGAGGAAAAAAAGAAGAGTATGTTTATTTTTAGTTATATATCATTCTAAGACTGACATCGGTTATTTTTCCATGGGGTAATTATACTGATCTGTTGATGGTTACTGACTTTGCATGTCTCGAAGATTTGGGGACTACCACCTCAGATTTGCACGAATTAACCTGAATTACAGAAGTTCAGGATGTAGCATTCAGAGGCTTGTTCAACTAGAAAGTGATTTTATAAGAAAAAATGGTTTAAAAAAAGGGATTCTATTCTAATATGCATTTTAGAAGTTTCATGGGACTAAGAATCACAGGTGGACGTCTGGGATTTTTTAAATCTAATGATTGTTAAATATTCACTCTTTTTTGGCATAACATTCATCCAGACTATATTATGAAGACACTCTAATAAGTTTATAGTTAAGATTGTAAAACAATGTTTGAATATTTTGATCTTTTTAACATTTAATATGCTTAATTGATATATCTAATTAAAGGCCATTTCTGTAGGTATATTTTGCACCAACAGCTTCTGTTTTCTAAACACTTAACATTTTTCCTGTTGAAAGTCTCTATCTTTTTAGGTTATATACACACAGTTCACACTTCCCACATTTGCCAATCATCAAGGCTATGTAGAGTAATTTTTAGACAACTCTAAACAAACAAAACATTATTTCATCTTTTCCATGCAAAAGAGCGGAGAACAGATTGCTTCACTAGACTGTATAGTGCAGAAGGAACAGCTCTGGGTCTAAGAAAGGCTCTGCACTTCTAACTAGATACTCTATTTCCTCCTGAATTTCAGTCATTTCCTTCATGTCTCCCATGCTTTGACAAGTCTGCTCAATGGATCTATCCTGGATCTATTTCTTCTCTGGAGGTCTTCAAAACCCGCCTGGATGCCGCCCTGTGCCACATGCTCTAGGTGTGCCCGCTGGAGCGGGAAGGTTGGACTAGATGATCTCTAGAGGTCCCTTCCAACCTTATAGATTCTGTGATTCTGTGATTCTATGATTCTGACTTGCTAAAAAATGCTCCACTTATAATCTCAGGACACACTTTTCCATGACCTTTGTTCAAAAACACCTTCACTGTCCTTTTTAGATATCCTGGCTGAGTACTGTGTCCACATCAGTGCTCTAGGCATCTATCTTTCCTTCAGTATCTTTCCAATCTCAATTTCAAATTAGGAAAAGTGTCAAGAAGTTTCCCCCCCCAGAAAAAAGAACAAAAACAAAAACCCCAAACACCCTTATAAGCATAGTTACGTAAAACTGTC
Organism: Nothura maculosa; assembly: GCA_032353885.1. Classification (NCBI taxonomy): domain Eukaryota; kingdom Metazoa; phylum Chordata; class Aves; order Tinamiformes; family Tinamidae; genus Nothura; species Nothura maculosa. Next base: position 391,201 of record JAUBOD010000237.1, on the reverse strand, counting down.
TTTAAAAGACAGTACGGAAAATCATAAAATTTATGTAAACCAACTTACCTCTGAGTTTTGGAACTCTACTGAGCCTACAGAATGCTACAAAAGCACTACACTATACACAGAAGTGGCCTTGGCCTATGGAGAGGATTGTTTTGTCTATTTTGTTTAACCCAATTATAATCTCTTTCTGGGACTTTTTATATCTGGGAGTTCATGGAGACTTATTTACCATGGCAGTGAATGAAGACTTGGCTGCTCTCGTGGACTATGCCATTGGCAGCATAGTGTTGTGCTGTTCACATTCATTTCTTAGCTTCTCATTAATCAGAGGTCATAACCTCCCTATGCTGGGACCTGGGAATGTGCCATTAGGCTATTGTTCCTAACCCTAATGGTATTTTTTTCTCAGACTAGGCACTGACAAAAAAGTCATCATGTGACTCTATCCTGGACTGCCCCAAATGCACTGGGCTTATGTTTTTATCTCTCTGCTATTTTTCTTTTCTTTCTTTTTTTTCCCTCTTTTTTGTCCTTTTCCATCCTTGGCATTTTATCACTTGATTTTGCATTTATGAATAATTTAGTGCAGTGAAAACTCTTAAAATATGTAACAAAATAGATCCCCACTAGCTTGTTTTCTAAACCTTCTCATCATCTTGCATTGAACTCAGTTTTGGAGCCATAGGCCCCTATTGCTAAAAGTGGAGCTATAATCTCCACTGACTTCAGTGATTGGAGAATGTTTGTACAGAAAAATATAGGAATGAATGTTTCAGTAAGCAACCAGAGAGACAACAAGCTGATGATAAACATAGGAACTTGCCAGGGTTTATCATTTTTCTCTAGACAATAAATACCTATGCATTACAATTCTGTTAAAGCTGAATCTCAGATCTCCAGAAACTCATTGCAGTTACATATTGTAACCTGGTCTGCCCACTGGCCCCTGGATGCAGAAGATACCATAAGGGATCTCTCTGACCTGATATTATCTAAAGTCAAGATGTACTTGTTTGTGCTTGCAGGCAGCTGCCTCCTACATACCTTCATTACCATCTCAGTGTACCTAAGACATCAGAAACATAAGAAATTTAGGCTTTGCTCAGTTTATGAAGCAGAGGTGAAGCACAACGAAGAGTTGTTGCTCTGAACATAAGTAGTGAAGATCTGAAAATTAGGGCTTTTCTTCTTGATGCAATAAAGTGATGCAATAAAAAACTGCTGCAAAGAAGAGTTTGAGGAGGAATGAGATACATTACCTTCTTTTTAAGCATATATGAGTAGTGGGTTAGCATAATGTGTAGGACTGTGTCCTCATCCTCGATGCTTGTCCTGCTGGGCTGCTACAGCCATCAGTATCTTCAATATTATAAATATTGTAAGTGTATTGCTAGCTTTTTTTTTTTCTCCCAATAAAGATACATATTTATTTGTATGTAATCATGAATAAGAGGTTTCCAAGTGGAAACCCATACTTAAGCCCAACTGTACACTCCTTTGGCTTCCTTAACAGTTGATCTTGTGATCATGTTGTCACAGGGAGAGTTTAAATTTACAGTCCCACATCATGAGCTGGCTCAAAAAACAAACTTCTTAATTAACTTTAATAAAAGTGGTTACTTTGAATTTACTACCCTGAAAGGAGGAAGGAGGAAGAATGGAGGAAGATAATGGCGATCCACAGGAGAATTCCTAAGGTGTCTGCTAGCTCTAGCTGTGAGATATAAAGGACATCATAACTCCTGCAGAGTGAAAAACATCTCTAGAAATTAATGTAGCTTCAGAAAAGAAGTCATCAGGAGAAAAAAAATGTAGAATGTTTTAATGTATTAATTGTCTTCTAATCTTATTCTCTTAATAAACTTAATGTCTTAATAATCTTATTCTCTGGATATAAGGAGAAAGAGCTGCTGTCATTTAGTAAATTAGCTTTTTAAGTCTAACATTTTACAACTTCAGGCAAAGCTAACTGAATGTATCAGTTTTGTAGATTAGAAATCTTTTTAAAAATACGGAGCCATAAGGAGTAGTTCTTCATTAAAATGAAATCTTCAATGTATTACTCTTCATTAAAGGTGTGTTAAGTCTATCCCTAAATGACCTACTGAGAAATCCACAATAAATATGTGTCTGAGGGCACAATGGTTACTTAGTACTAGGCTGCTATTTCATTTTCCAAGATCCTGGAACAGAAAAGTCAGAATATTTTCTCTATCAAAATCCATGAAATTTTCATGTATTTAATCTTTAAGAGTAGGAATAATGCCTATTATACTTTTTTTTTCTTTCCTCTTTTTTTTTTTTTCTTTTTTAGATCGACAAGCTATTGGCCATCTTATATGCCTGCGGGTGTTATTACATTTGTTTGATGGACCCTTTCCTCTTTTACGTGTGTTTTGGGATACTTTATTAAATCATTGTTCTGTAAGTATTTTGAACTATAATTCATCTCATTCATAATAATATGCATGCATTTCTGCTGCCCTCAAGGATTCCCCTGAAAATTAAGTGTTTCAAACAAAATGAGCACCAACACTTCTTTCTGTTAGGCCAATTAATATTTTATAAAATATTTTTGTCTGATGAACCTTCGATACCACAAGTTGAAAATGACTTTTTAAATATTATAAGTAGTAACAAGTACTCCTTGGCTGAAAAGTAAAGAAAAAATTCAATCAGTTTGACAGTTGCTATTCATAAACTGTTCAGGCTTCAGCCTCATGGTTTATGGTGCTAAAAGAACCCTTTCGACTGAGCTACAGAACTGGATTCAGCAGGGGAAGCATTCTTTGCTATATATCAATATCTTTAGGAGATAGCTTCTATTTTCCTTTTTCACAAATACAGACCAAATCCTGGAAACTCAAGTCATTCAAAAGTTGTATTGGCAGTTTTGCTACCAGGTCAGCATCATCCCTCAAGTAATACAGAAAAGCCTGTTACCAGAAGCATGCACACAAACTCCTTTGAAACCAATGAGATCTCTTTGTGTATTCAAAGAAAACATACATCCTCAAATGCTTAGAAATGATAATTTTTATATCATTAGAATTCATTCTATTTGCTCAAGTGTATAAGTATTGAATAAAACCATTGAGACTGCACAGTGATGCCTTTAAAAATAAGTTTGAGCACATTAAAAATGATTTTGAAGTAGTCCAAGTTTGTAAATTCATTACTATATCTAGCAAAAAATTACAAATAACATTCTAGGCTTTCCAAATGTCAGTCCCTTTACTTGACCTTGGGTTTCAAATACAAGTAAGGTCTATTCTTGCATATCATTTTCACAGCTATAAGTCTGGTAGACCTACTCAGACATTAATCCTATTAGTACTTTTTCTTTTTTTGTGTGTGTGTGTGATGATGTTCATACAAGCTTATACTTTGCAAAAATTGTTTAGAAATAGAACGTACTGATCAACAATTTTATGTAGAATGCATAAACTGAATGCAGACTATGGCTTGTTTTACTTAGCTGTTTTTTTTCTTCCATAATAACAGAAGTAAAAAGTCATGCAAAATGTGTGTTTGTCTCTAAGTATAGAAGATTCAGTAGAACTTGAATATTCTCAGAATAAATTGCACAAAGTATGGAAGTATTTTAGATGAGTATGTTTTGTCAAAGGGAAAATGTATATGATTCTCTTTGGAGAAAAAAACGTGTATTCAAAGAGAAAAAGGTATCCTGATTCAAAGCAAGGTTGTATTTTGTATATGTTTGCTTCATTCCAGCTGTGCATCAAAGGCTTTCTAAGTGATACAGGCCATGTACCTGAAGGGCTAAGTTGATCAATAGTCATATTCCTTTCTCCTCTCTTTATTTTTTTCACAATAATTCCTACAAGCCCCTTTCTTTTGAGGAATCTTCAGACCCTACCAAACTGTAGCAGAAGATGTAGGTGAGAGGTGCTAAATAATAAAGGCAACATAACAATTCATAACTGGGCAAAGAAAAAAAAAGTGTTTGGCAACCTGAGATGGTAATTTAAGACATAAAAGGATATTACAGTGCTAAAATGTTGGTACTGATGTGGATAATGCAGCACAGTTAAAATGAAACAATGTGATATTAATAAATCTCTGCAGGGTACATGTAAGCAAAACATAACAAATATGGGATTATGAAGATACTGTCAATCATAAATTAATTTAAATAATATAATTTCATGTTATTTTCCTTTCCTTTATATATTCCATAGCCTAACATTGACATTACACATACAGCTCTGTACATGCAGCTCTGCACATACAGCTATTTATGAAGTCGTTAAGTTTGAGGGACAGTAATCCACCATATGAATGAAATTCCAAACATGAAAGCACAGCCCATGCAGCCCGTTTGTCCTGTTTGCAGAGTAACAGAGAATTGCAAATGATAAGAGATCACCCTGCAATAAAGTGATGATGATTATTCTTCTGTGACTATCCAATAAGAGATATTTACCCAAGACTGGTGAACGGTATCGCGATGTCTCGTCTACATGGAAGGTCACAGCTGTGGAACCCTAATTAAACGAAATGACAATTTAATATGAAGTAGAAGGTGAGATTTTACTTTGGAAGAGGAGAGTCTTTTTCTCCCTCAGTTCTAAAGAAGAAATATTAACGTCAAGATAAAATATTTTGACTCTTCAAAAAATTCAGAAGATTTTGAGAATGTAACTTTCAACTGAATCTAAATTGGAATTGAAAAAGATCATGTCTAGAATATTTTTATTTGTATATGAACTATTTGACAAAAGAAAATAACATTGCTGTTCTAAAAAACCATCCTAACAGCAGTATGTGTGCTGGATTTATGAATACAATCATGTGTGGTATTGATACCAAAAATGCTTTACCAAGTCCACAGGGGACTCTTTGCAATCACAGAAACACCTGTACAGGGCAGCTGAGCTTTTCTAACCTCCTCTCCAAAAATTATCATAACTTCAGATGTGGCTGGTTGAGAGGTACAGAGATAAATGAAGCTAATACAGATGAAACAATTTGCATACAAACGACTGTAGTAGATTAAATCAAAGATGGCATAAGTCTCTGAGTTCATCTCATCTTATCTGGGCAAATAATTCAAAATCAATCTTTTATGTGGCACTGTTTCATTTTTTTTCTGTTCACAAACTGCTTATGAGGTGAAAATTCTTTGGCCAAATGTACTGATTGCACAAAATTATTTTGCTGAGTAGTTTCTATAAAGAGAAATTGCTTCTTGTTTTCTTCTTTTTTTCTTTTTCTTTTTTATTACTGTTTTACTCAGGAGCTTATCACAGCAACTTAGCTTATGAAATGTTTTAGACACATGTAACTCAAATGAGTCTTCTGTGCTGGTGAAAGAATAAAGAATGAGAGTTTTTATGGTTTCCGGGATAAAGTCAGTACATCAGGTCAGCACAAGTGTCTAGAATAAAAATAAACATAAAGAAATTCATAATAGAAATAAAATGCTGTATTTTTACAAGGTAAATGATTAATCTTTGGAATAAAATACAGAAAGCAATGCTATCTATAGATCAGAACCTCATGTCTTGCATGGAATAGTCAAAGGCATTGGATTCCACTTAGAACAGAGCTGGAGTCAAAGAAAAAATAAAATAGAAGAAAGCAGACTTTCAGAAATTCATTATCTAATCTACCTCCTTGTTCAGCAAGATCTCCATCAGTCCTTCATCTATTTTGTTTTGAAGAGCTCTACTGTTTGAAAGGCAATAATCTCCCAGAGAATCTATTTCAACACTTCATTATTCTTAGGGCAGTATTACCATTTTCTAACATTTTAGTCCTAATTTCAATCTTGGTAGCAATTCAGACAGACAGTACTCATTCTGCCTCTTATGATATGGAAAATAATTTATTCCACTTCTCCTACTTGCAGTCTTTTATAGCATATATGCTATGTAGCATATATGCTTCAAGAACTTCCTCGTTTAGTCTTGTCTTTCTTTCTCTTTTCAGGCTAAAGAATCCTAATTCATTTGATCTTTTGCCTCCAATTATGTCTTCTAGAATCTCAGTTGTTTTTATTCTGCTGAGCATTCTTCAGTTTTACATGTTTCACAAACTGTGGTGTCCAACTGAAAAAAATAAATCCAGCTGAGATTTTAACAGAGCAGAGTGGAATTGTTTGCAGGCTATCTGGCTTTTTTATATGTTTCCGTGTGGTGGCCTTTTTGCTTTTTTGCAACAGCATGACATTGTTGATTCACGCTTAGATTGTAATGCACTTTTTTTTCCCCTCACTTCTTTTCATGTGCTACCTTTCCAGATATTTCCCATAGCCTATTTCTTAAGTTATCATCCTGGTGTCCCTAAAATTCTTGTAAATCACTACAACTTGCTTGTTGTCCTAGTGATTCAGATCACTAGGGAATTTTAGATTCAGGTTTAAATTTGAAAATTATTTTCTCTTTTTAGAACTCTGTATCCATGGAGCACTCCATCTATGTAAATGGGAACATTTTGAATAGAATTCAAACTCCACTGAAAGAGTTTGAGTGAGATTTATTGTAGAATATGGTCTTCTGCACAGTAATGATTGGCTTGATATTGTTGCTGCCCGATACGTGGAATTCACTGAATCTTTCTCCAAGTAAAACTTATGTGGAAATGGAGCAGAAAAAAAAAAAGAGGTGACAACATAATCAATGCAAATGTTTTTTAAAAATGAAATATATATTCATGGGAATTCTTGGTGATATATTTGCCTAGATGTATTCTTATTCTTAGCCACTTTACATTTTCTAAAACATGCTATTTTGAATAACTAAGGCTTGGCCACATTTCTTCTTCTTTTTCTTAATGTTATAAAACCATAGAAGTTCCAGTTGGAAGAGACTTTTGGAGGTCCATATAGTCCTACATCATGCTATCCCATCAGACTGTCATCGGCTCTATCAACTGTGGCTTTTTCTAACCGTATTTTAAAAATCTTCAGGGATGGCAAGGATGGAGATTCCATCCTCTCTCGAACTGTCCCTGTGCTGCTCTGCCAGCCTAGTGAGAAACTTTGCCCACTGAATCGCCTAAGATGCAATCTGTGGCAGTTATTCCTTGTTAAACTGCTTGCCACTACAAAAAAGAGCTTGTCTCTGTCATTTTTGATTGCCCTTTACGTGTTAGTCAGCTGCCATTAGATTATCTCTTAGCCTTCTCTTTGCCAGACCAAACACCTGCTGTTCCCTCCACTTCTCTTTGTAGATGTGTCAATACTGTGCAGAGCAAATTCATATATGCTGGTCTCACTCTTACTCCTGCAGCCTGAAATGCACTTTGCCTTACTCAGAATGGCAGAGCAGTGTTGCTCATGTCCATTCATCTCGGTTCCTAGTGTAGCCTTCGGTCTTTTCAGCCAGTCACACCACTGCCTGAAGTTACATTGCCTCCAATGAAGAACTTAGTACTTTCTCCCTGCTGACCTCCACAAAGCTTCATTTGGCCAAGTTCTCTGTTTTCTCAAGGCTCTCTGAACCAAATCTGTATAATTTGGGGTGTGATTCCTTCCTTCCTCAATTTTCTGAGGGGATATTCTCCCTCAGTATCCAGGAGAAGATACTGAAGAGCACTGTCCTAATTATGGGCCCCGGGGTTGGTCATTCTTTACCAAACATCAAACAGCCCTCAAGCCGTAAAATATTTCCCAGGAGCCCAGTGATACCACTGCTTTTCAGTCCAGTAAACAGTCTATTTGTTCAGGCATAGTCTCTCAGCTTCCAACTGAAAGGGCTGTAGAAGACACTGCTAGATGCTTTACTAAAGCAAAAATTACACTGTTATCCTCTTATCCTCAGTGCTATTTTGCCACAGAAGGGAGCTGGGTTGATCAGGTATGATTTGCCTTTGTAGATCTGTGCTCACAGTTCCTAATTTCCTTCTTGTCCTGCACATGTTTAAAATGGCTTCTGGGAGGACATAGTCTATCATGCCAGGGACTGGAGTAAATCTAACCCACAGATATCCTTCCTACCAACCTTAAATATGTGCCCGATCTGTCACTGTGTAGTGATTTCTAAAATGTAATAAAAACTGTAATCACATCACTCTTTGTTTCTACAGCCTTCTTTTTCTCTTCAAATTCCATAGATTGTATAATCAATTATTTTATAAGTAATTCCATGTTTGTTCCTTCCCACTGTTGTTTGCCATTTTTCTTCCCAAACTATATTGGCATTAGCGAACTTCCTGGGAGCAGGCTTTGCATGCTGAGGCAAAACCAAAATATTTCATCTTTCTTTGTTGATCATTTCTAGGGCCATTGCCCCATTCATCAGCATTCATTCATACATTTGCTAACTTCCTTTTTATCCTTTATTCTGTCACCAAAACAGATGCTTAGGTCATCAAGGACATTGAATTCTTTACTGCTATTCTGTGCTGGAAGCTCTGGCACCTCCGCATGAGTAACGACTTACTTGTTCCCTAAAAGTGACTCTGTGTTGTGTTGTTATTATGAGACCTAGAGATTGGTATTTCAGATTAGGGATCTAAATTTAGTGAATATTTACATGACATTAGTTTCTCCATAACTTCTTTTGCCGGTGGGGTATTCATTAACTCCACTACAGGGGTTCTTAGCCTGGCTAAGAACAACCTGGTCCAGCCTTTATGCATTAGCCTTGGACAAGCTACAGCAAGTTCTTCGCAGAGCAAGAACCATGAGGGACATGCTCATACAATCATTCGTTCAACTGGTATGACATGTATGGTAGTTGTATGACATGCAATACTCAGTCACTATGAAGTGTAGAGCAGGTGTGGTTGCATGCCTAGCATTAAAAGCAATTTTTTAGCAAGTATTTTTCTGAGCAGACAAGCATAACACTCTTAAATCATTTAGAACTGGTCAAATATATATTATATATCTATATGTATGTAGATTTTAAAGAGATAGTAAAAAGCAGACCATTGAAAATATCATATCTGGACTTCAAAACACAATACCATTTTGTAAAATGAGAATGTTAACTGCTTTAATGTCATTTCTTTTCCTAATTCAGTTCTCCCAAAAAGATGAATGATTTGATTAAATGTTGTCCTTTAAAGAAATAGCCTGAGGCAGGTGTCTATCATAGAAAAATTCAACCTAAATCATTAATATTATGCAAAATTATAAGCTTGAAAACAGGAATTTGTAATATGAAATGTCAGGTGGCCTCAGTGATACTTTATATTACTACCTTTCCAAATCAGTAAGTCGCTGGTATGTGCTTGCACATTTAATAAACTTATTGAAGCATTTTGTGTATGTATGTGTGTTTACGAAGTTGTTTCAAAAATGCTTTGGATTTGTGGAATTTTTTGTTTTACCATCTAGGCACATCAGATCTGTAATAAAAGTGAAAAGGTAGTCTGAATTCAAAATGCCCGTGCTTTGGTGTTTTGATGTCTCAGCTTTCATGCTATTTTTATGTTGTTTCTTTCATCTTTAATTTTACCAAGAGATTCATATTAGATGCATTATTAATCTCTGTAACTCCAGCTTCCCTTTTTATGCACAGTGTAAAAGATTTCTGGCTTGAATAATAATAAAGTGTAAGATTATTTTCTACACTTAATGTATCAATAAACAAATAAAAAATGCAAAATTTTCTAAAATCTCCATATATTACAATTTTCTTCCAATTACTTTACTGATGCATTAAGGTTGAGAGGCATGAGCAATCGCCAGAAGCTTTTAAGCAATGCTTTGGGTTGTGTACTTTAGAACTTGAGAATTCTCAGCATGCAGCACATTATAACAAATACTGCACTGGAAAGTAAACAGGAATGTGAAGTATAGTAACTGGACCTTCTGCTAGGGCTTGACATAGATTAAATTAAACAGTATTCTGATGTACTGCAAAACAGGCAGTTAAATGTTTCACTAATGATGGTTAATGGGACCGATTAGGGAATGTATTTTGAAATGTGAATGGTACAGTTATAATGCCTGGGACTGAGGAGGTAGAGAAAAAGAGTGTAAGGGATTATGAAGGGGTAGTAAAACAACTGTTAGTTTGGGGTTTGAATTTTTTTTTTTTACGGATGAGGGAAGGGGAAGCTGGTTCACTTTGCTTAAAACGTCTGTAATATTCTTTGATGGCTTTATTTTTTCTGGAGACAGATTTACAGCTGCACTATGAACAAACCATTCGAAAAACAAAAGGCAAAAAGACTCAGCATGTAATTGTGAAAGTCTGGCTATAATATTGTGAAAGTCTGGCTATAATATTTCTGCATAATTAGAATAAAAGCAAACTCATAGGGTTTTTATGGAGTCAAATGCAGCAAGTGAAACCATCTTGTGGATATCAAGGTTTCTATCCAGGCCTGGGTGAACAACAACAATCCATTTCCATGTAAGATTAATACTAAGGGAGTATTTTGGGCTCAATTATCAGCAGGGGAAAGGTGTCATGTCTCTATGTAAGGTTGCATAGTGCCATTAGGCTGACTTCTTCTATTAAAAATAATGATCACTGCAAGGGTTAATGTTTTGTAAAATCTGTAAGCAGTTTGAAATCAAAGTGTAGCTTCAACTAGGTTTTCCGTAGAACCATTATGGTTGGAAAAGACCTTCAGGATCATAGACTCCAAAAGTAAAGCCTTCAACATGATTGCTAAACCACATCAATTCATTTCTCTCTCCAGTTCATTATCCCGGCTGAAAATGAGGAGGACCTCTCCTAGGAGCAGAGTCAAGTATATGGGGGCAGCTGGGAGTACTCTGAGCCCAAGAGACCTGATGGCTCTCCAGAGCACCGATGCCCTGGTTGCCCAGCTACTGGTCTCAAAAGCAAAGCAAGACACTATCCATGTTGTTCTATGTTCCCAAAATATTCCAGAAACTAACTTTCATTGTGTTCCAAGTTAACTTGTGTGTGCATCTAAAATCATGAAAAGATTTTATAGATTTTAGGATGCAGAAAATAAATTTGGATTTTGATTCCTTGTACTGTATATAGTTAATAAATCACTACCTACATTTGACTAGTTTTCCTATAGAAAGTACAAGGATGATTGGGAACACTTATTAAAATTGTATACAGTTTGACTATTAAAGCTGATTCTTAAGAAACTGTTTAACAGCAGTTTAAGCTGAGAAGAGAGAGTAATATAGTTATTTCTAAGAAACACAGTTTACGTAACATAACAACAAAAAGCAACATATAGGTAAGCACTGAAGTGTGTAAACCAAATTCTCATTTCACTCACTAGTTATTATAAAACCAGCATATATCTGATGAAATAAGAAGAATTATTCAAATTCATACTAAATGAAAAACTGTAGCCAATTCCATTTGTTACAAACTTGTTTCACAGAACAGTGCTAAATGAGTATATGAAACGTCTCTGTTCTGTTTTGGAAAGATATCACTTGCATTTAAGAGCAATGGAGATCAGTGCTGTTGGTTTCAGTTCTGTTTCAAACCTGCCTACTTGAGATGAAATTATGGTTTATTAAGGTTTCATTCAGACTTTCACTGCAATCTTCTTTAGAAAATATTTCACAACAGAAAATAAATATAATTTGATGTAGCTCATGATTCATGGAACAGCACCTGCTGTTCCAAGTCAGGGCTGAAAAGTACTGGAGAACATGCTAACATAATGTGAGACAAATACTAACATGTTAGTGTAAATCACTATTAAAACTCCACTGTTTTCAAGCCCTACATGTGTATTCAGCCTGTTTGTCTGTATTGAGGCTAGAATTCAGCAAATTTATTTTCAGACATGTAGTAAGAAATATAAGTAGAAGGCAGCTGCACTTGGTAGGTTCTGCTGCTCTTGCTTCTGTTGTGGTTGATATTTCTCACAGAATAAACAAGTACTGGTGGAAATTTCTTCTTGAAAATGTAATGAATACAGTCCATAAATACTTCTCTAAATACCTCTATTTTACTAATCATAATGGAATGTACTCACCACAAGAGCCGTAAAGTAGATGAGGCAGTGAAAATGTTTAGGAAATGTTAGAACTAATAATGATAATGACACTGCCAGAACAGTTGGAGCACAGCACACAAGGATACATCAAGATTTTACAGTGAGCTGTGTGCAGCCTATGCAGAATCAGTGGTAATTCAGGACCGTATAACTGGTATTACAGGCTGCACCGGAGACAGAGACTGGTTTGTGTTAGTAGAGCGCAAAATAATATAAATACTCTTTTGAAGTTTAGTGTGCTTCCTCTCTCTCAACATTCTCCTTTCTCATTCTTTACAATGTTTAGACTGAGCCTTTTTGTTTTATCTTATCTTCTTCTTTGGTGTTTATTTTCTCTTTGAGGGAAAAAGAAGATTCATTTCTTCATGTGAGCTACTCAGTAGACGATTAGTATGGTCCCGCATCAGACTTTGGCAGGTCACACAGAGCTGCAGAGATCTGCTGCTGACTCTCCTGTGTGTTAGGTGCTTCCACAGAAATATACAGTTAATATGCTGACTTCCTTTGGCAGGCAACTTGAGTACATAAATGCAGTAAACTTTTTTAGTCTGAGAACACTGAAGGATAAAGGAAAATTCAAATTGAATAAATTTCCAGTACAGGCAAGCACTAGAGAGAGAAAAAAAGGAGTTTTAAGTGTAATACATACTATATAATTATATATGTACTATATAACTCTACATATATATGTATTTAAAATTCAAAGAAGGTCATTTTGGATGACATTTTGTTGCATATATGTGTCCATGTACCTGTCAGGGGTCAGTTGTAGCTATCATCAATTTATGATATATTTTAGCTTAAAACATCTTTGGTAGAAGGAAAAAAATGGAGTTTATAAGCTGAGCTTTCTTAGAATTTATTGATAACAATAACATTAATAAAATCAGTATCAAAGTCAGCTTTACTGCAATACTGAAGATGGCTTAAGAACATACATAGACTGAACTACAAATAGAATAGAAGAAATGCATGAAAAAAACACAAAACTACACAAGAGGTATTTGCTGTGCAGGAGATATATCCACAGGCCAGTGTGGATATCTTCTGAAATTAGTGTGGCTTGTCTGCTCCAAGTATCTACAGTCATAGTAAATCAAAGGAGATCTATGCATCTTCCATGACAACTTTGTTTCTATCTGCAGAAATGCATCCTAAACTTGGTAGTTAACTAGTGGTGAGCTAGATGTTAGACAGTATCAACTCTCGTAAATAACTGATAAGCTAGCAAGTAATATTGCTGAGAGTAAATTAGTTCATAGTGCACAACACTATATTTTTCGGGAGGATCGTAAGTCTCAGAGATCCTATTTTATTGACAATTGGTGATGATTCTCTTTCAACTTAATAATAGTCCAAACTTGAGATCAAAGATATGTGAAATTTACTAATGTCTTAAAGTTATTGTATGGAGCACAGTAACAACTCTAAAGCGGTGAGCAGCTGTGGGTTTGCTCTTCTGGTTCCTTTTCTTTCAAAGTAGTTTTCATCCTTACTACACCACAGTATGCCTCATGGAACTAAACATATCAATTACAGAAATGAATATAATAGTGGTTCAAAGAAATTAAGATATTCTGTCAAGGGAGAAAATATTCATGTTCAGCGAAGAGCTAGAATTAAATGCTAAGTCAGTGAAGGTAGGGATACAGAAAATACGCATTTTAGGAGCAATATGATTAAAGGAAAACACAAAAAAAAGTAAAGTAAAACAAAACAAAACAGACTTGAAGAGTCAGACAAAACCTAACTAACTATAGGAAATTCCACATTCTAGACTGCAGTGATAGTATTTTGTACATCCTTGGTCTCCATGCTCAGAAGTAACTACATATAATGCCTACTTCTAATAAATCTAACCAGCTTTAGTTTTGAGTTGGATGGATGTATCTCCTTAGGGTCCTCTTCTGCTTCTCTTATAAACATAGGTAAAATTCTCAGATAGCAAATACCAGTGTGGGATTGGGACTTGGAAATAAAAATAATACTAAATATAGATGAAACACATATCATTCACAAATTAATATTTTTAGCACTTATTCAGTAAAGAGAATTTTTTTCACTATAAGGAAGGAAAACAAAATGAATAAAAGCAGAAATAAATATTCATTTTCCCTTTTTTTTTAAAAAAAAAGACAGAGCTTGCTTGTGAATCTGACTTGTTTCCTGTGGGATGGAAAGGATATAGACACGCTATCTGTTATTGAACTAGACAAGCCTAGGCCTCAAGATGGGCCCAGAGGTGAAGTGGGAAGCACAGGCGATAGCTGCCTCATTAAACTCTTCTCCTGCCAGAAGCAGGATGGTTTCATCTGTACTGCCTGGTGGGCAAAGTCCCTTCCCTGTGCTACCTTCTCTCCTCAGAAGTATCCAGACATTTTCTTAGAGCATGCTGAATGAAATGGACCAGAACTGCTATGACAATGCTAGCAATGACAATGCTAGCAATTAATTAATACAGAATATCTGGTATCTGTTTTTGACCTCCTCCTGCTTTATTCAGTAGTTCGAACTTAAGTCCTTGAGGTCACCTCACTGTTGTGTGGGAAATCGGTCTTTTGGAGAGACTTTTCCTGTCTTCTGTCTGGCACATTGGAGACTGGACTGAAGTTCAGGCTGTAACGGCTGCAGATGGTTGCAGACAGGCAGTAATAGTCTAGGAAAAGAGTGCTAAGCAGCACAGAAAGATCTGACAGACAATGCTCAAGACATCTTTTAGTCTGTTTTCTAACTAGGGCTTATCAGAGAGCAGCGAAGCCTATCTTGGAGTAATTTACAGGGACACCTTGAAGTTGTTGGGGAAGGCCATGCTCCAGCCTGCTGTCACATGTGCCACTTAGGCTGTCACTGAGGGGAAGGCAAGGATGGCAACATGTGTGGTGCTTTGCAATTATGGTCACGGTGTGTCCTTACTGCAGGACAGAGGAAAAGGACCAAGGCAGAGAGAAGGGATGGGTGACAGTCAGATACTTTGAGATTCACAGATGTACTTCCACAAGGAAAATATTCAGTTTTCCTGTGCAAAAAGCTATTCTGCACTCTCCTTGAGTATGTGAATAGTCATTTTTGTTGTTGTTTTGTCAGTTGGATTAAAAAAAAAAAAGGGCAGAGAAATCATTTAAAAGTGATTATGGGCTATAATTCTGTTAAATTCCTGAATAGTTTCCTTTCTCTTTAAATGACCCTTTGGGACAAATAATATAAAATAAAAATCATTTGTCTGAACTTAAGGAAGATTATGTCATGACAGTAAAGCCTAAGAGAGTTAAATGGCATGTAAGCACTGCAAGTAATCAATATTCAAGTAAAAGTTATTACCAAGAGTTAATTTGATTCTGCTGCAATAAAAATAGCTCCTTGTACATGTTTCAGATATCTTTCCATCTCCTGCCTGTTCAGTATGAGGCTACTGAACTCTCCTAATATAGTAAAGATATAGTAAAGGGGATACTTGTAGTTTTGCTTTTGCTATATCTAGACATAAAGGAGAGTTTGAACTTGGTTTTACAAGGTCTATATTTGCTCTTTGAGGCAACTTCTGAAAGTGTCAGATTAAGCCATTTTTTTCCAGGCAAAGACGTCAGCGAAGTCAGATTATTCGGTAACCAATTTTGTATTTTATATATCCATGAAGGTTTCATATGAGGATACAGTTTATATGGTCTGTAACATATTTTACCAATTATTTACTCGTATTTGAACAATAGGATTATGTATTATTGGCTATTTTGGTAGAAAATAAACATAATATTTACTAGTAGATCAAGAAAATATTTAAAATATTCTGCTCGTGGTAGCGTAAGTGAATTTGCAAGGCATTTTTTGTTTGTTAATTTTCCCTATTATCCAGCTTGGAAAAGAGTTTCAGTCCCAGAGAGAGCATCAAGTTACATAATAGAGAATCCCCTCCAATGGTGTGGAAAGTTTAGATCTAGTTTATATTATTTTATTATTTTTTCCCTTAAACATTTAATAGAAGAAATAAGGTTGAAAATGCTGTAAAGTGCAAAGGAGGAATGACTTAACTTTTATTAACTTGCATTGCACCCAATACTCTAAAAGGCTCTTGGGTCCAGTTGGATTGATTTACTTACTGTAAATTCTTCTTCTCATTGTTTGATACTAATGGAGCGGGAAGGTTGGACCAGATGATCTCTAGAGGTCCCTTCCAACCTTGTAGATTCTGTGATTCTGTGTGATTCTGTAATGTGTAAGCAGAATATATCTATGCAAAAGTTGACAGTCATAGTTTATTAATTCTTTCATGCAGGCAAAATGTACATGGCAATTAAAGATAATTCAGCACTCAAATATGAATGAAGGAAAAAGTATCATATCTGTCAATAACTCAGTTCAAAGATATAGAGGAAAACCATGAAATGATGAAGTCATTTCTAAGCACTTTTTAAAAAAAAAATATGTTTCAAAAGTTGTAATAGCAGTGTCAACTAGTACATGTCAGCTTTTCTTTCTAAATTTATCTTTTCATGGTTTTTTACTTGACTGTGAAAATCACTGCAGCCTGATGGATGATTTTGAATTACTTAATTGGGAAAAGATATTGCTTGTTGCTGGACACATTTTCAAGGAAAAAAAGAAAAACACATTACCAGACTCAGCATTTTTCACAGCTACAAAGATTTGAGCAACAAAGGAGTTTTTGAGATTTGCATGTACAAGAAATTTCTGTGTGCCTATTTTCAATTATAATGAATTTATTCATACATACTTAAAGGTTATCATTTTTATTTGTTTAAAAAATGCATAAATCAAACAGGAGAGCTCACAGCTCAGAGTTGAGTACAATAGCTGTGTGTTGCATTTAAACATCAACTAGTCATGAAAGAGTAATTTCTGAATAAAATAATCCTAGGTGATCCAAATTAATGTAATGACTCCTGCTACACTTATTTACCCCTTGCTAGCCCCTAGTAATGTGCAAACACTACAAAAAAGAGAAAGCATACAGCATTCAACAAACTAAATCTAATTCACTGAGGATGCAATTCATATTGTTTAATGTTAGATGTACACACACACACACACACACACACACACAAACACACAAATTAATGTTAGATGTATGCACACACACAAAAAAGGCACCTACATTTGAGCTAGTACTTTTAGCTACTCTGCTGTAACCTATAGAGGGAAAAAAAAGGAGCAATGAAGACACATTTTTTCAGGATTATTTTATATATCTACCTTAGGAAATAGTAAATTACACCTAGAAATACCTGTTTTCTCTTCTCTGACTGCAGGGAAGTCTACACCACAGATTCAAAGGTAGTCTCCTAACATGTAAGTGCCTGCATTTAGTCAGGTGTATCTTCCTTGAGTTCACTTCTGTGTGGTATTCGAGGAAGCTATTTCACTGATTCTGTTTCCTAAATAACTTTCTGTGGTGATCTGTAGTTATACTGATCTGAACCAGATGATATCTGGATAGTTAGTTTTGGGGGGGAAGTGATTTGTGCTTGTATTTGCATATGCATACATTTCTTTTACAATTTCCCTATACTTGCTTCCAAACCAGTGGAGGCATCTATACACTCATGAAGTCTCACAGAGCTTTAAAGCTGTGTGGAGATCATTTAAACTAACCTGGATCAGGTACTGTGGATGATCCTTCTGCTTTATTAAGTACATATTCTACGTTCAAATCCACGGGTTTGCTGAGAAGAAATGTGATGAAAGGGGTATATTTTCATATGATCAGAGTTAGATGTACTCCTACTATACTACTACTCCCCAGCTAGACTTTATGAGTCTCTGATCTATGTGACCATATGATCTATACAGTGTAGTCCCTCCAGCTTGTAAAGTTCATGATACCTATGTAAGACCTCTTCTTTGGGTCTTTCTTAAGGTTCTTTGGGTCAATCACACTGATTTGGTTGTCTTTAGTATCCACATGTTATTTTTGCTACAGAGTGAAGGATAATGCACAGATGGATTTCTAGATACCTTTTCATCTTAGGTTTATCCTTCATCTTCTCTCCACTGCCAAAAGAAAAGAGCTTCAGAGATTCTCTTTGACTAGTTTAAATCGTTAAGCTTTCTAAGTTTATGAGATGATCTCTTATGAAATGATTAGCAGCCGCTTATTCATTTATTGTGTTTCTATTTCTTGCCTGGGCATGCCATGTGCTCATGCCTTTTCCCAGGCTCAGTTGTGCAACGTTGCAAAGGCAGATTAATGATGGACAAGGGCATGGTTATTCTATGTTAAGCAACAGCTAACACTGTGTTATTTGTCAAGATTCCTGTTGATTCCTGTTAAAACAGGTAGCTGAGCTTTTATTCTGAAAGGATATGAGCACTTTGGTAGTGACAGTGCAAGTCAATCAGCAATTTTAAATGAAAGTGTATTACCCCAAAATACACTTCAATCAAATAGGTTTTGTTTTTATTGTTTTCCCTGAAATTGAAGCTCATGTTCCATATAAATTTAATTTCTACTATACTTCTAGACATTTAAAGTAACAAAATAAAACTTCAAATGAAAACTCTTCTAGAGATTCCCTATACTTAGTGACCCAAGAGATTCTCAGCCTCCCCAAAATGATTGTTTATTTTTTTTGGTTAGTTTTATGTCTTGTTTTAAAAGCACATAAGGGACTAAAAAAAATCTAGGATTTTATCCTGCCAAATGAATCTTAAAGTAAGTCCAGTTAAAGAATAGATTTCTCTTGAGTTTAAGGAAAAATATTTTGAGCATTTTGAGCGTTTTGAGTATTAGATGTTCAATAGCATTAATAAGAAAAAAATAAATAGCTGCTAAAGTAGGTGCCTTTCTTTTTTTTTTCTTTGATAAGCCTGAAGAAATAGTGTAGCAAATGTCCTTGTCTTTGTCAAATTAATCAGAGACTTGAAATCTACTTTTTTTTTTCTTTTTTTTTTTTGGCATTTGTTTTGATAGAATATATTTTGGCATGGAGCCTTCTTACTTATCTCAGGTTTCTTATGGTCCTTGCAATATGGAAGCTTCATTATATTGTTGAATGAGGATGACAGTTTAAAAATACATGGTTGCAGAGAGTGCAAATGCCAAAATAACTGAGCAGATACACTGCTAAGAAAGTATGACCAACTTTTCTTCAGTGCAAGCCCCAACAGGAACAACAGCCAACATATTCATTGCAAAGTTTGGAGCTCTATATTGGCAATACAGAAAAATACAGTTTACAGTCAAAGAGCTGTGAAGCCACAGGAGCTCCACCAGCTGTGGAAGCCCCAAAAGAAATTTCTTGTATCACCGCTCTTGCCACATCCAGACACATAGTCCAACCCACATGATTATGATCTTGCATCATATTTGATTACAACATCTACAGCATAAAACCTCGGAATGATAAAAGATCAGCTATACACAGACTTTCCACCTGGGTAAGCTACTAGCTCTATTTTTGGTGGAGAAGGCAGCATTTTTTTTTCTCCATGTGATCAGATCAGCTACAAAGGGTGCACTGATACTGTGCATGTACAGTAAGCGTGAAATGAAAAGAAGAGGGACTGTAGAAAGGTAAAAGCTGGCAGGGCAGTTGACCTAGTTTTCTTCATGATATCCTCAAGTGGCTCCCAAAATTGCTCTAGTGGAGTGCTCTTTGTGCTCTAGTGGACCCCTGAAAAGGAACCGGGGCAGACTGCCTCATTGAGGCAGGCTACAGAATGGCAGATAGGAGTGAGGCAGGTACAAGACAATCCTTTGTTTTTTGTATGTTGAGTCTGGGCTATTTCGTATCACTCCTCATGCAGAAGCTTAATTTATGGCTTGTTGGCAATATCTAAGCACTTTTATACTCTCAGAAACAGAAACCTTTTTCCCATTGGAGCAGAAAGGAGGACAGTTGCCCATCACATACTGCTCCTTTGAACAGCCCTAAGTAAATGATAGTTCCCAGAGGTCCATTTTCCTAATTTTTTTTCCTGGTATTTGACAATGCAGACTATCTATCTTAATATGTCTGATATCCTGCCAGTGCTGGAAAGGAAGGACAATCTCACGTACTCTGAGAGCTGTAACTATCAAATGATGCCATGTTAACAAAATTGTGTTCTTTTATAAAGATTCTGTAAATTCCAATTACTAAAAAGAAAATCAAAACTGTAATTTTGTTTCTGAGATGAACTAGAGATCTCACAGAAGTTTTATGTCTATTCATCCACGTATGTGCATGTCTACAGTGCCTGCTTATTCATTAATTTCCATAGTTCAATATCCTGGGCCAGAAACTGATCTGTAGCTTTCAGGAATAAGCTATAGATGCACTGAGGCAATAGTGTAGGCAGAAACGGAGCATGCAAAATGAGCAGGTTGTGCTTCCAGAGCACAGCCCACACTCTAAAATGCCCCTGCAGTCAGTACATTGTGAAAGACCTTGGCAGCACCATCTCTGCTCTCTTCCAAAAGAGATACAGTCAGTATCTAATCCTTTCACTTCACTGTCTACTGTGAGTTTCCAGCTTCTGCTAGGTCACGTTTTTCTGCTACAGAGACAAGAATTTGAGTTATAAATTTTACCAGTTGAAAATAAATAAGTACAATAAATCGTAAGATTATAATTTATAGGATTATAAATAATTGCTTCAGATGATCCATTCTGAAATAGCCACAGCACCAGACTGTAGGCTGATAAATTACACCATTTTTTACCATAAGGAAGTGTATCTTACAAAGTATAAAAATAAATAAATATATATTTTTAATAGCTACCAAATTTTATATTTAAATATGAAAAAACTGTAATTTCTAAAGAGATCAACTGTAGAGATAAAGCAACAGTAAGATAAAACACAGTAAGAAATAACTTTAATTTCCAGAAGTAAAAAATTCTAGAGAATTCCTAGGTACATAGAGGCCTTTCCATTGGTGCTGTTTTTCAGGCATGTAGTTCACAACTCTATCGTAGTGTATCATGGCATAGCTGTATTTTTGGAAAATTACTTTAAAAAATTTGAGCTGTTTTCAGATGAAGAGCTAACTGTAATCCATCATGCCACCTTCCAGGTCTACACCTCTGTAGTTAATATAGGTCACTGGAATTCAGATTGAGAGATTCATAGGTAAATGAGTTTAAAACAGTTCTGAGAAAAAGGAAGAAATCTTCTAGTATTGAAATATTTCAGCAACTGTGGAAAAAACCCTTTTTTTAATATCAGACAATATCTAAGGAGAGTACTAAGGCATTTCAACTAGTAATTTTTTATATTTGATGCCCTATGAAAATATTCTATTATGCTTTGAATTAACATCAGGAAATTATATATTTAGATATTCCAACAGTCACTGAAAATCTTTGGACTGTTAATTTTTTCATCAGGAAATATGGACAATTGGAAGCTGAGCTCCTCATTAGATTCTACTAGCTAATTCATGATACATCATTAAAAATTTAAAATGTACTCTTTTTGTCAAGTACTTTTCCTTATATTAATTATCTAATCACAACAGACCTAATTGATTAATAATCCTTGTAAAATGTGGTTCCAGGCTGTTAGAAAGGTCCATCTGCTTAGAAAATTTGTCATTATTACAAGGATTGTTGTAAGAAGTCTTATCCCTATTAAAAGATAGTAGAGTTTTTAAAACTGGATGAGTAGAGCCGTAGTGGTTAATAACAATAAAAACATGAAAGAAATGCCTTCTGCATTATTTGTATACACATATCTGGACCTCCAGGTGTATAGCATGAAAGGTTTTCAAACACTTTGATTGAAACGTGTCTGAATTCTCCTTAGAGAATTATCATTTTTTTAAAAATGGCTAAGACAGAGTTATTTTTCTGTTTGTTTTTTTTTTTTTTTTTTTTTTTTCCTTATGTTTGTGCATGATTTGCGGAAAACACCAAGCTGGGTGGAGCGGCCTACCCTCCGGAGGACTGTGCTGCCATCCAGAGGGATCTGGACAGGCTGGTGAGTTGGGCAGAGAGGAACTTCATGTTCAATAAAGACAAGTGCAGGGTCCTGCACCTGGGGAGGAATAACCCCAGGCACCAGGACAGATTAGGGGTCGACCTGCTTGACACCAAGTTTGCCATGAATCAGCAGTGCGCCCTCGTGGCCAAGAAGGCCAATGGGATCCTGGCCTGCATCAGGAGGAGCATTGCCAGCAGATCGAGGGAGGTGATTCTGGCCCTCTACTCAGCTCTGGTGAAGCTACACCTGGAATATTGTGTGCAGTTCTGGGCTCCCCAGTATAAGAAGGACGTGGAGCTTCTAGAGAGGGTCCAGCGGAGGGCAACAAAGAT
>JAUBOD010000237.1:335171-368935 GCA_032353885.1 Nothura maculosa | reverse complement strand
CCAGGGAGGTTGTGGAGTCTCCTTCTCTGGAGGTCTTCAAAACCCGTCTGGATGCCGCCCTGTGCCACATGCTCTAGATGTGCCTGCTTGAGCAGAAAGGTTGGACTAGGTGATCTCTAGAGGTCCTTTCCAACCTTGAATATTCTGTGTTTCTGTGATTCTGTGATTGTGGTGAACTGATAGTATGACTTTCAAATGATAGTATGACTTGCAAAATGCCTACATCTGGAATCAAATAATTAATTTAATTTAAGTATTTGGTAATAATGTATGTGATGAATCATGGGAAATTCTGCATTTAATTATGGCTCTTGGGACAAATATTTAGTGATCATTGACTTAAGTAAGCAATTAAGCATTTTAATAGTACTAATATTCCTAAGCAAAAAGGATTAGAATTTTTTTGTATTCTAAAAGTTATCATGAATATGATAAGACATGCAAATGTATACATCAGTACCTATCAAGGTATGCCCGTATAAAAAGATATATAGAAATATGTCTAATTTAACATTGAAACATCCATATATTATCATAGATGTGATCGTGTATGCATTATGTGATTCATGTACCACCAATAGAACTTCATGAGGTTCAAGACAAGTGCAGGTTCATGCCTGGGGAGGAATAATCCCAGGCATCAGCACAGATTAGTAGTGGACCTGCTGGAGAGCAGCTCCATGAAGAGGGACCTGGAGTCCTGGTTGACACCAAGCTAACCATGTGTCAGCAGTGTGCTCTCATGGCTGAGAAGGCCAATGGGATCCTGGCTGCATCAGGAGGAGTGTTGCCAGCAGGTCAAGGGAGGTGATCCTGCCCCTCTCCTCAGCATTGGTGAAGCCACACTTGGAGTACTGTGTGCAGTTCTGGGCTCCCCAGGAGGATTGTGGACCTTCTAGAGAGGGTTTAGTTTGGAGTAACAAAGATGATTAAGGGCCTCGACATCTATCTTATGAGGAAAGATTAAGCAAGCTGGCCCTGTTTAGCCTGGAAAAGAGAAGGTTGAGAGGGGATCTGATTAATATGTATACATCTCTGAGGGAAGAATGTAAAGCAGATGGGCCAAACTCTTCTCGGTGGTGGCCAATGACAGGATAAGGGGTAATGAGTACAAATTAAAACACAAGAAGTGATATTGCATTGCAATAGAATCCAAAAACAACAAAAAGTATATTTTTTTAGTTGGACATGAACTAAAGAAAGTCTAAACGAAGTGACACTCATAGCATTACCAAAAAAAAAAAAAAAAAGTAAAAATGATCTATACATACTCAATGGACAAATATCAAACCAAATATACTGTGACAAGCATCCCTTTATATATATATAAAAGATAGATTTAAAAAACATCAACAGAGTTTGTACATAAATTTGTACAAACACACCCACACATATAGAGAAAATACCTATTTTACCCCCACACTAGTATAAAATCTCTTGTTTGCCTCCATGAGGGAAATACATTTTCTTTTACAAGTAAAAGCTATTTTGATTCCAAAAGCTGTGGCTTGTATATATAACGCCTCATTTTGTGACATTCATAGTAAAATCACTGGAGCTACCAATACTATGGAGACTGCTACAGACAATACCAAACTCTGTATCAGAAGCAATAGTTCACTCAATTAATGGTGTAATTTCAGTGTTTTTTTTTTCTCAGAAAACAATTTATTTTCTATCCGTAGGCAAAACAAATTGAAGAATGCAATTTGCTGAAGTATCCCTCCAATTTAGCATATGATTACATTATCATCCAAAATTCATAACACTTTGCCAGAGTTTAAAATGAGTTTTCAAATGCCTAATTTTTTTCACAAAGTGAGATTATCTTGATTTGAAATAACATAGGCAGTAAAGATATCATGATAATCTGTTTTGGAGTAATCCTGGAAGGATACTGAAGGGATTTCTCAGATCAGACACTCCTGATGCTGAACTCATGGACTGAAAAAAAAACCTATACAGTACTCCAGAATAACAATTGTTCATCTCATTTGTTTCTACCTATTAGATGTCTATGGAGTGGCATCCTAATAAGTGTTAATGAGGAGTTAATTAGAATTAAGTGCTCCAATAACAGGCAGTGATTATTAGCTTTTTTAGGATGGGGCAATTTAATTCTAAAGCAGTTCTCTCACATTTTGAAACTGAGGATAAAACAAATAGAAAGACAATTAGTTCTCCCTTTTCCCCTCAAGCCTTGAATTTTCATTCTTTCATACCATGACATTTTTAGTATGGTTCTTAATGACTAGTAACATGCAACCCCTATCTAACCAAAAGAAGGGACCATCTAGGGTTTTGGCATGGTCTATATATCTTGCTTCATCTCTAATAGGAAGAAGCTGTTTCTAGCAGAGTAGAAGTGTAATTCAGTGTCCACGTTCCTTCCGTTCTTAGCCTGTTTGCTGAGCTGATGAGCCTTTCAGGTGGGATACAGATACATATTTTCTAGTAAATGGAGGTTGAAAACAAACTGATTTCCCGTAGGTCAGAAGACACCTGCCAAGTGATAATGACTTAAAGTCTCTATGGAACTAAGCTAGATATGAACCAGAGACCATAGCTGAGAGTTTTTGTATTCCTTCACCCTGATGAAGATTAGACTTTTCTGTCAGCAGCATCTTAGTATATTTTCAGATATCAGTGAGACTGGCTCTTTTAATTTATTCTATATTGAGATATGAGAAAATGAAACTCTGAGAAGAAACATCTTAAGGAATTAATTTTTCATGTTCCAGCAAATACAAGAAAAATTAATAAGGTATAACTAAAAAGTGATGGAAAGTACACTATAGGAAACTTCCACATTTTTTTTTCTTAATGGTTAATATTTCTCTTGGGAAATTTGCAGCTAGATGCAACAGATATTTTTTTCTTTCTTCAATATATTTTATGGATATTACAGTTAGGAAGGAGGAAACACAGTCACTCTCACCTAAAAACATCATGAGGTAAAAGTGAGATATCATGCATCTGTAGTCCCTCTGCACTCCTAGGGAATAACGCTACCTGAGCTCCCAAGGGAAAGGGAGAGCTGCAGGAGTGTGTCACATGATTTAAAGCATGCTGCTCTGGGTGGCTCTTTTAAGGAAAATACAGTGCTATTAAAACTGATGCTAAATCTGAATACTAAATGGAAACTTTAAAATTTAAGCATTTTAAGTCAGCCTAATGTAAACCTTAACTTAAGAAGTAATATTTCTTAAGTAGAGGAGCCACACATATATATGCTCCTCTACACACATATATAAAAGTATAAATCTGTACCTTTTTTTGAAAGCAAAATGGAGCCTACATGTAAGTATTGGTTGGTTTGCTTCACCTCACTGGCAAAATGTGATGAGCATATGATGTATATACACAGAAAACATGACCACCAACATGAGTTTACAGAAGACATGACAAGTAAAATTATTAAAACCAATGGGATAGAAATAATGGACTTAAAATTTTCGGATGCATTTAGTACAGTCACATACTGTATTCTAATTTAAAGTTAAAACAGTCTTTACTTGAGTTGACTACCTCTCTACTCATTCTGAAGCACAGAAGACAGGAACACCTACCCATATAAGTTCTTCCTCTTTATTCTATTACTTCATAGAATAATGCTTATTCTTTTAACATAGGCCTGGTTACCTGCTGCAGTGCAACATGTTTTCAAATCTACTATGTAAGACCCTCTGATATAATCTTATTTCCTGTAACTCTATAGAGTGCAAGACTAATGTCACATATACTTCTTTCTGATTTGTAATTACAATCACAAGACAATGCCTATAAATCCAGAAAATAATTGTCTTTCATTTTACTAACATTTCAGAATATTGAAGTTTGCAGCGCTGAGCGAAGACAGTATGACTGTGCTGACTCAGTCTTAAAGGAATGTAATATATTGAAAGCCAAGATGTATGCACATATTCTAATGCAGAGGTCAAATTCAATGAAGATGGATAGAAGTCTTCTGTATACAATTCTAAAGTTCCATCAGTTTATTCATCTTAATAAATAAGTATGTATATGAAACAAGAAAAATACCATTGCAGAGTCAATAATTTTAGAATAGTTTATTTCATGCTTTTATTTGTGAGGATATACATAGTATTAATTGTGTGTATGTATATGTATATATAATATGTGTATGTGTGTATGATTTTTTATTTTACTTTACGTTAATCAGAATATACACTGGAAAATATTTAGTTCTAACTAGTGATCTTGTTGAAGTATAAAAGATATGATATGATTTATAGAGTAGGCTCATCTGGAGGAATATCATCTTTATATGGTCATCTTCAGTCATTGTATTAGGAGCGAAATTATTCATGAGCTAAGAAGGATTTTAAAATTTCTTAATCTAAGCAGAAAAGACCAGACTATAGTAGCTAGAAAGAGGAAGGGAGAGAGTAAAGCAGCAGGCAATATGGAAGGACGGAATTCAGTTACTCAGATGTGTCTGAATAAGGCTCAGTGAACCTAATTTCAAAGATATGGCATTAACTATCTTAAATAATGAACTGTGTCAGTCTGAGGACAGCAAGCAATCTCTTAAGCGGCCAAAATAATAAACAAAAGATGATCCCATTATGGACGAACTGTCAAAGCAGTATTTATTTGTAGGGAGTGAAAATAAAGTAAGAGCCTTATGGAAAGGACGTTTTGTAAGCAAGAATAATAGCATCTCACAATCGGGTAGGAATATGTTCCTATGGCAAGCCCTATAGTCAAATAAAATAACTTGCAAGTGTTGCTCATACATGGTGAATCAATATCAGAAAGTGATTAAAACCATAAAGGACGAGTGACCATCCTTGTTCCAGGACTTAATAGGCAACAGATGATTTCAAGAACTGAAATATAAGGCATCTAGGGAGTGGGGCATTTCTCCCGTGGCAAGATTGGCTTTGAAGAGCCTGTTCAGCAAGTAATATGAGCTTATAAGACAGCATCTTACTTGGAGATATTAAAAATAAAAGTGGATCAGACCAAATACCTACTGATATCCTGCCTTTGAGAGCAGCCAGAAGCAGATGTTTAGTAAAAGATTGTAAGAATAGAGTGAGCATATGCCAATATTTCTCTGTAATTCATACTTAACTTTCTAGAATTTTGCACTTTAGACTTTTTCTCAGCCAGTTCCTGAAACTTTGTTTACAGTGATGTGAAATATTCATAAACATACATATGAATATATATGTACACATGTATATAAATATCTGTACATACATGTATCTAGAAGAGATCCACTTACATTCTTTCCCCTTTTTTCACAAACTACATATTTAATGTCACTTTTTTCATTTATGTGAAATTCACGTTTTGGATTTATTTTTATTTCTTTTTAGAATAAGAAAAAAACTCTTAAAATATGAATTAGAGTTTGTGTCATCCGTCATATATATGTGCTTGAGGGCACTTTATAATGCCACAAAACTAGAGTATGAATAAAAACATTCACAACATTGACAGCTGCAGAGTTAGGAAAAAAAATCAATAAAAAAGCTTTTTTTAAAAAAAATTATAGTCTCCAAGTCAACAAAAATATACATCTCCCATTTAAGAGAAAGCAAATATATTTCTTTCTTTAAAGTAGTTTCTACTAGTGTTCATCAACAGACCTTCCATTGACTTCCTAGATAAATGGTTGACACAATTTCATCTACATAGATAGGCCTACCTCAGCAAGAGCTTCCAATAACACTTGAAGAATATTGCCTAGAGAATAAACTAGTTAATGAATAGTCTTCATCTTAATTACAAGGTGTCTGTTCTATTGCAGTGCCAAAGAAATGGCAAAAGGACACATTAATACTAAAGCAAGTGCCACACTCTCAAGCAGAACTCAAAAGACAATTCAGTATCTTTGAGAGCTCTGTGTATCCATGAAGCTTCATTGAGAACACGTAGCTGCTGGAATGGACTTTGTGATGCTGGATGCTGGATCTGTTTGCTACATGAGGCAAAAAATGTAAATGAAAAGATGGATCCTGCTAGTCTAGCTATGAAAGAAGACTTCTGACCTTGCTGTTTAGTAGATCAGAGCGTGATTATTACTTTTAAAATTCTTCTATTACTTTCATTTCAGAGAGCAAGCTTTTTGAGTCCTTGCTGGCACTAGAGCAGTTTTACCAACGTAGTTGGCCAAGCACACACTAAAAGCATGACCCAGGTCCTGTTTCACTTCTACGTTTACAGTGCTGAACCTGGCCTAAAGGGTGGAAGATCTGCAAAAAATTCTGTTCCTTTTTTTGGTCCTGGTAAAACCAACATGTAGGTCAGTCACTGTTTGCAAAGCCATGAGCGAGTAGGATGCCCTTGAAATCATGTCTGAGGGGTAATTTTACTGAGTTCTCAACAAGAAACATTTATTTCTTTTTGTTGTTTTCACTTCTGAGAGATTGGGAGACAAAGAATTTCTCTTAGGACTGCACAAGCTACCATGTGTTTGAGACTGAAACAAAATTCATATGTGGTCTGAAACTGGAGCAGAACACATCATTTAGATTGTTAGTGGTAGTATTTCTTCTTCTGTGGCACCCACAGAGTATTGGAAAAATATATTTTGAAGAGAGTTTTTCAAGTTTTGAAGAATTTCACTTCATGCCTTGCAGTCTTTATGTGAGAAAGCTGCACAGCTCAATAAACAACTGTCTACTCAAACTATCACATGCAGGAACATACTGCTTTTTTTAACTATAGCACAGATTGTGTGGGGGAAAACTCCCACAGATTAAAGAAATAAAGAAAAGGTGGAATATAACTTTATCCCCTGATACTGCTGATACCCTGCTTAATCTATAATGTCCATTCCAATAGAATTCTACTACATGGAGTCTAAATAATTTCAGAGTAAATGTGCAGCAATTCCAATAGACTTTCATTTTGAATTTTAACTTACAATGCTATATTGCTTGTGTTAGCTGCAAATTACTAGGACCTTTTTCATTAGCGTATGAACTACACAGAGGAATTGAAGTGTCCCAAGGAATCTAGAAAGAATGTTTACTTAATCTGATCTGTGTTACATAAAGGATATAGTTGTATCTACAAAACACAACAATCCTTCAGGAGTAGGAACAAGCTCAGTTCTAATTATTGATTTTTTTCTCCCTTCACTGTGATAAAAAATCTATTTCTTTGGATGTAAACACATATATAGACACACTGAAGCAGAATTTCAAAAAGTGCATAAACAACTTGGGAGTAACTAAGATTCAGTTTTATCCAGACTAGTCAAGTGGTGATTAGTTTGGTAATATAAACTTTCTCTCCTCTTAGAATATTTGGGCCACTCTTGTACCACCTCCCTAAGCACCTCTCTGCTTTTAATGACATCTCTTCCATCGGATTAATAAGTTATGCCATGCATCTCACATCTTCCTTATCTCTATATTTTAATGTCTATGAATGAATGTGTTTTAGTACTGCTGCATGCCAAATATGAACTCACAGATTTACCAGTTTTAACTGAGCACTTCCTCAATGATTTCACTGTTTCATCAGCAGTGCGAGAGAGATAGGCATCCACAAGTTTCTCCAGATCAGAATGCTCTTTTCTACACCATGGGCCCAAGGAGGGATTGGTTCATAAACAAGCTCTGCTGTATGGGAGATGGATTCCCAGGGGCTAGATCTGCTGCTGCCTTCTTGCAGCATTTAATTTCCGGCAGGGAATACTGGCAGCACTAAACACGTGGAAATGAACTGGAAAAGGGTGAAAAGTCTTTTCTCTAAAGCAAACTCTGCTCCTCCCCTCCAGATATCTCAATCTTTCTGAAACTCACCTTGTAATTGTTCTTCTAATATGCTAGGATACCTTTTCTTCTTTTGTTTCTTACAAAATTCTTCTAACTTCCATTCTAGATCACAAAACTGCCCCCACAACTTTTCTCCATCTCATCTTCTGGCTGAGGAAGCCAGTCCAGGCTTGCTCATACCTGCCATTGTGTTTCCAGCAGTCATGTTTCTCAACTCCTGTATGTTATGCAAAGAAGTGAGAAATTGGATATGAGCTGTTTTACAATATATTCCGGTAAGTGGAGGCAGCCAAAATTAAAAAGAAGGACCAAAGAAGCTGCCAGAAAGTACTAAGGAATAATAAACAGTGACATTTAAATACTTTGGTTAGATGTTTTTGGTTCATTTGTCTGTTATCTCAGCTATTTTACATAATTTTCTCTTTACTGATCAGACATCATTTTGGCTTTTGATTAATGGCTCTAATCAAAAACAAACATAGTTTCTACCAAAATCTGGTCAAAACTTCATTTATGAGGTGCCAAATCTCAAGCGTCAGACAATAATGTATTTAGCTGGCTGCTATAGCCAGCAGACTATCTTTCTAGAACCCATTATTAATTTACTTAGCTTAAAACCCCCTTTTGGAACCTAGTGTCAGACCCGGGCTTGTGGTCATCCCTTCAATAGTCTCTACTGGCTGCACCAAATACCAGAGAGGTAGGACAAGGCACTAATCCACAAGGGTGGATTCCAAGTATCACTACCTAAACATCAGGCCCCATAGTACCCTCAAGGTACCCTCGTTTTGAATCTGAACATCTTGCGAAGTAGCTATGAAAGCGGAAATGCTAAGAATTTGGTCTGATTCGTCTTCAGGACAGATACTAGTATTTTATGGCTTCATGATCTGTAGGTATCTGAATTACCTGGTCAGAATTCTACACAAAAGGAAGTTTGCTCTTCAGTGGCTTCCTCCCCCTCGCTTTTCTTTTTGTTTTCTTTTTAACATGTCTCCAGTCCTTGCGCCATTTCTCCCATGCTTTATCCCATGGTTTCTTTCATGTCTGCGCACAAGATTAGCTGGCACTGTTTTCATATTTTTTGAGACAATGAACAATGTTTTAGCATGTATTTGAATTACTTCTGCTTAATGATGCCGAACTCTGAGGCTAACAATCCTTTAAGTGCTGAGGATTTTTCTGTTTTATTAATGCTCTTTAGAGCCAGATAATCCCCTATGATCCTCATGCCAAAAACTGCTCTGGAACAGATACCTGATGAATTTCAAACAATGAAAAGGCCAACACCTTATCTAAGCTCCTGGCTTATCTCATGTTTTAAAGTCTTGAATTTCCTTTGCACTTTTACCAACTTCTGATTTAACATGGGGGGAGGGGAGTAGCAAGATTAAAAACTCCATGCTTATTTGCCTTAAGCCTTCAAAATAATTGAGGATGAACAAATAAAGCACAAAAGAATACCTTTTACACTGACTTCTACAAGTTTGTAATGCAAATTCTAGGTGAAAACATTTCTTTCACTATGAGAATATGCACTGTTTACAATCCTAAAATAATGATGATATTTGGGAGTTTTATCCAAATATAATTAAGAAAGTGGAATATTTAATTACACTTATCATTTAGATCACTAACCACAGCAATAAAATGTATTGTTTTAACTCGATGCAGAAAGATGTATGGTTCATATCCTCAGTTTTTGATGATTATTACTGTGTCTCAATAGGTACCACGCCGTACTAAATAGTTATATCTAATATGCCAAAATACCAGGTACAGTTTAAATGCTTAAGAATTAAATTAGATTGATGTTCTAGGTTGTTAAATGTAGAACTCCAATAGCTTGCTTGTAATTTTGTCAGACTTTAACCATTTGAGCTGAAATCTTCTATGGGTATTTGCAACCAGCTGCTTTTGTTTTGTGTTGTATATTTTGTCTGGTAGGGAAAGAAAATTCAATTTTTCTTTTTCTAACCAGAGTAGTTCACTCAGGAGTACTGCCTATAAAGCACTCAAAGAAATGGCAGAACTATCTTAATTTGTCTTCCTAGTGCAGGGGCTTTTGATACAGTTACATAATTACATACAGTATTTTTTTTTTCTAGTGGGCACTGCTGCATTCAGTGCACAGGAAAGACCCACCTCTGGGAACAGATGGGAACTGTGCAGTTCCTGGTCTATAGGCCTACAGATTTATTTGCTTCAGAAGCCATCAGACATCCATCGAGCAAGGCAGGAGGCTGCAAGATGGGGTGAGAAGGTATTGAGAGTGAAGTAGCACATTGCCGTAGAAGACTTGAAATACCCTGCTTCTCAGAGCTAATTAGTTAAGGCAGAATGTTGTATTAACACAACTCCGCTGCTTTTAGGACCCAAGTCATTCATTTCTGGCCCAGATACCTCTCACAGATCTGCGATGTGCCATGTAGACATTCATAATTGTGTGATCCTTATTTTCGAGCTGCCTGGATCGAGACTCTAGGGTCTGATTTGCAGAAATTGTCTGAGCTCACAGCTGCCACTGCTGTCTGTAGGACTCTGCTTTGAAATTTAATGTGCTATATAATTCTTAGCACTCCACAAAATCAGGTTCTTATATGTCTGACTGAATGAGAAAATTAGTGGGCACTTTGTATGTTTGTATCTTTGTGCCTCAGTTCTCAATCTGTAAAAAGGGAATGATAATTTTATCAGATGGTTGTGGAAGTAAAGTCATTAGTCTAAGTAAAGCATTCTGAAGCTACGTTGATGAGTACCAGAAGAAAAGCCAGAGGAAATGAATAACTGTGTTCTGAGCAGGGTTTAAATAGTGTGCAGTAAAAGTAATGCATTGAACCACTCATTCAGCATAAGCAAGGAAACAGCTATTGAATGGCTGTTCATTATATGGGCAGTTGCCATTCTCTATACTGACAGCAGCAGTATGGAAAAAAGTACCACGTGATCCTGTAATTAAAGACTGTATTACATTCTATATGCATAAAATGGGTCTCACTAAATTTGCTCTGGAAAATGTAATATTGACAATTCCTTGCTTCTGACTTTTGCTTCATGCTCTTTCTATCAGTTTCTTTATCTATGTTAGAAGTTTTGAGCACAATAACTGCTATACATTTGTGGATAAATTTCATAAACAGATGGCAAATAACATTTAGAATTACCTATGTAGTGTTTACAGGTTCTCCAGATTGTGTAGTTTAACTTGGAAGAGAAATGTGAGCAAAACATAGGAGAGCTTCATGTTTCTCTGATTCACTAAATCCTTTCTTTTTTTTCATAATCTATTTAATATGAGACATAGATCTTATTTTCTATGCTATTTTTGCTTATGCTATCCAGCATAGACTTCTCATACATTTATTTCCTGAGGGTAGACTAGAACTGGAGGAATAGGAATGTTTGGTTGTCAAGATACAGCATAGACCTCTTAGTGAATATCCCTATGCATACAAAATATAATTCTCTTGTACACTCTGAAGATTATTTCAGCACTGTGGGTATAACATTTGGGAAGGCATTCAGCAAATCTATTTAGAAATATTTAGTTGGGAGAATTGCAGCAGTTGTAGCTTGCAGAACCATTCTCCCAGAAATATTAAGTGAGAATATAACCCTCTTGTTTAACAGCAACACATCACCATAAATATGGTATGCCTTGGTCAATAGGAGCAGAAAGGATATACCTTAAAAATCACTAGCAAGCATTTAAAGTGCTCCTTTCTAAGTTTTTGCCATTTTCTTTCATTCTATCAGATCCTATAAAACATCTTTCACATTATTTTTTTCCCCAGGAGACAGAGTATCTAAATTTAGCAAAGCATTATATAACGCAAATAGGCAAAGCTTTTGTCTCAATTTTCATAGACTTACCAACTCAAATTAGCTGATATGCCTAAAACAGCAATTAGCAGTAATTTCACCAAACTTTTTGCAATCTACTAGGTAGACATATGCATCTGTGGTAATCAATTTAGGGACCTTGCACCATCAATAGAAGCACTTTTAGAAGCCAATTCATCTAATATCTAGGCTGCTTCCTAAGGAGCTGGACAACACTCTAGAAAGACTATTTATCTCAGTTTATGAAGAATTCGGGGAACCTAGATTAATTATTCAGATTTGTAAAAAAAGTCACAATCTCCCTGCTTCTTATTAAATAAATAGCTATAGACACTGTGAAATAATATCTATACTAGTAATTTTTAGTAATTAAATCAGTGACATGCATGGATAGTAGAATTTTAGTTTCTACACTGCAAAATTTTTCAAACTGTTCTTGACATGGGTGTGTCTGAGG
This sequence comes from Nothura maculosa, assembly GCA_032353885.1. NCBI lineage: Eukaryota > Metazoa > Chordata > Aves > Tinamiformes > Tinamidae > Nothura > Nothura maculosa. Next base: position 356,875 of record JAUBOD010000237.1, on the reverse strand, counting down.
TCCAAGTAGTCCTTTGGAATCAACACGTGGCCAGAGACCACTGCCCACAGCCGATCTGAGTGCAGCCACTCAGATACACACACATCCTACCCAAAAGAGTCTGTGTTCCAGGTGCCATTAGCTGGCCTAAAACATCAAACTCATTGTTATTTAGCCCACCACTATGGATTTAACTTATATATACTGTATGTCAGTAGGTAAAAGAATTCATTCTGCTTTGGAAAAGCACTCTGCTAGCTGAAGTCAAGTAGAAATACAGCAGTAAACAGCATTAAAACTGTAGAATTATAACTGAATTTTAGCATTTTTCTTTCTCTCTATCTTTCACAAGTCTTGTATCTTTAAACTTATTTCTAATGAACTCTATTCTTGTGAGTAAATATTTATGCCTTGGCATGCTGAAAATAATCTTGGAGGTCTGGGTATCATCTATTATACCAATAAGACCAATCTATTATTTAGACTGAGTTTTCTATTACTCAGATAGGTAGATATACATCCTCATTTTTCTTTTCTTTATTTCTACATGTGATAATCTGAGATTAGTTGTAAATATATCTGGAGAATGAATCCCACTGTAATACAGCTGAAGTTTGAAGTAGTTGGAGATATACCCAGGGAATGTGTTTGGTATATGTTGACTATCAAAATAACAATAGCAAAATAAACAAACACACAAACGAAAAAAAAAACAAAAAACAAAAAACATAGTGCATGCTAGGATTAGTAATATTTCAACTATCAGGAAGAGTACCATCCTAAATCTCATCTCATATATATTCTGGGAACACCATATAGGAATCAGACAGTACTAATAGCAGTATCGCAGATCTTTCAGACTTTGAAATATGCATACTAAATTTAGTTCAGAAAGGTAATGGTAAAATACCAGTAACTATGCATACTTCTATGTGCAGCAATATATACTGGCATATCTGATCTATGGGAAAAGATGAAAAAGAAGGTAGAGGGTCAGGGAGACAAAGCCAGATTAGGTGGTCAAAGGCCAAGTTTTCGAAGGAAAGGGTAATAAGATAGGCAGGCAGAGAGTTAATTAAAAGAGAATCATGATAAAAAGAGGCAGCAGGGAAATATATTGAAATTCTAGTGTCTATAGCTGCAAAGATTATAATGGAAAGGTGATAACATTAAGCCGTTTCCATTCAATGTTTTGTATTCTTTTCTTGGGAATTATTATTTATCAACTTTTTTTTTTCAGTTTCACATTCCTTTCCCTTTTTGCTTGTCAGGACACTGTCCTCTTTTTTGACCTCTTCAATTTCCACCTGCAATTTTTGTCAGAGTCTCCTTTTTTCCTGATCATTCTCTTCATTTCATTTCACATAAACTGACACTCAGTCCTTTGTGAGTGCTTGTTAATTTGTTGTATATTGTGGATAGGATTAATCTCGAAGGAGATGATTGTTTTGAAAATTAGAACAGTTCAATGTGAATTCTTTGTCTGAGCTTCTTTTGCAAAGGAGATTTTGGTCTGTGGTTTCTTATATCATTAGCTTAGTTCTTAGAGCTGATGAACCAGGGTTTCCTGTGAGAGTCAGAAGGGAACAAATGCTGGGTGATATGATATGCAACTAGTGCGTAAAAAAAGATATGAGTCCTGAGGAGTGGACAATGGCCTTTAGGGATAGAATCACAGAAGAATGTATGTCCTCACAGACCATCTGATCCGAGCTCTTGCTTAAAGAGAGACCAACAGTAAAGTTAGAACAGGTTACTCAGGACCTTACCCAGTTGTGTTTTAAGTGTCTCCAAAGATGGGCATCCCTCTGCTGCCCTCGGCAGTTTTCTTAATGGTTGACCACAGGAAGCTGTAAGGCCTGAGAGCAGACCCTGCCAGTAAAGACCAAGGTAAAGAAGGCCCTCAATGACTTGATTTCTTGTCCTTCAGGTAGACATAACATCCAGTTGCATACAATATTATACAATACACATAATACAAGATTTCATTACGTGACTCATGAACTCTAGCAATAAAGGAAAAGTCCAGTTATTTTATTATATCACTTGGCCTTAAAAACTTAATGATCATAGGAGGCTAAAAATAAGTAGTTTTGGAAGCTAATACCAGACAGTGTTCAACCTAGCATGGACTAAGTTAGTACTTAGGAGAACTGGATCAAAGCAAATTATGAAAATGATTACATATTCCAAGTTCACACTGTGAAAAGTTTCCCAGAAAATATTTTGCTCCATGCAAAGATGTGGCAGAATTTATACTTAGTATTCACATGGGAAAACTGACACACACTGAGACTAGCATAATATATTTATTGGTGACCTAAGCTTGCAGTGGTAATTGGAGAAAAAAGAGAAATGCAAATATTTTCTTCTTAATTTTGTTTATTGAAATGCCTTAGGTCTTCTGAAAGGGGGGAAGTTTCGATAATGCAACACGTTTTTTTCTCATTAGGAGAAAATAAATTTTATTTAACATATTTTAAAAAATGACTTCAGATTTAATATCTAGATCAAAATGAAGAATGAGAAGGATGCCCTGAAAAGTCTCCAAACATAAAAGAATTTAATTTTTCATGCAGCAAGTACACTGTCCTATTTCAAGGACAGGTGCAAAGCTGTTTGATACCAGTCTTCCAAACACACAGCAAGAATCATAGAATCATAGAATGCTTAAGGTTGGAAGGGACCTCTAGAGGTCATCTAGTACACACAGGGTCACCTAGAGCATGGGGCACAGGGCTGTGTCCAAGCGGGTTTTGAAGATCTCCAGAGAAGGAGACTTTACAACCTCTCCTCGCAACCTGTTAATTAGTATTCTGTAGCTATCACAAGGAGAATTTTTTTGTGGTCAGAGTTTATAATTGGGAATTAATTGACCCATATTTCTTTTTCAGGTACTAAAACTAACTCTATACAGTAATGAGATAGTATGATTCTTGATCTTAGTTAAATTATTTAATTAATTATAGACTCCCCCTCCCCTGCCAAGCCTCTTATAAAATGTAATGATAGAAATAAGCTAAGCAATTGGCAAAATTCCAGTCAATGGATTAAGGTCCAAAGAGCAAAATGACATTCCACATTTTAGGTGCTTGTTGAACTTCATATTAGATAGTCAAAAACAGAGGTCTATGAAACTAAAGGTCATTTCTGCAATTCTGACAGCAAAAATGTTCAGTTAACATATAGCTAAAAAATACTGCATATGCAAATCTTTTGGAGTTTGAACTTCTATGAAATATATCAAATCAATACCATTTATTCAGAAGAAAAAAAGATTAAATATACAGTCTTGCAAAGGTGAAACTTGTTCATGCCATTATTATCCTGTGACAACTCAGTTCTTAATGCATTCTAATATAACATTCTTAATGTGATCTGCCTATTGAATAGAAACAATGCCTCATAACAGCAAAATCCATTTTCAGATCAAGTAAAGAAAAGACAATTTACATGTCACCTCCACCCCATGCATGTCATTGTCATTAAAGAATCACTCTTAGTCAATATGGCTCACTCATGAATTAAGAATTTGAATATAATAAAAAGCATTAAGCATTTGTCAAACTCTACCCCCTTTCAGCACACCTAGGGGCCTGACAACTTCCTCATTTATTCAAAAACCTTGTGAAAGAGTATTGATTAAAAGTGTTCTTCTATTTTCTCACAATTTTATTTCCAAGTTATAACAATCTGTAGAGTACTACAGAAGGCTCTACCTCCTGAAATGGAGTTAGTCACAGGTTCATTGCAGATCCATTGTATTTATTGACTGAGTCGTATACACTGATTATAACAGCTAGATTGTGCTGTTCATCCATGAAAGTTTGATCTCATGCTATGCAAGACCTAAAGGGAGTCAAAATGCTTCTTGGACTCCTGGATGCACTGCTGACAGCCTATAGACTGAGTCTGTTTGAAATATGTTCTATTTGCAAGGCTGGCAACTTCTGCCGCTTAATATAAAATGGAAATGATTTATGAGGAACTACTATAAAACCTAGAGATTTGTGGGGTAAAACAATCCTCCAATGGTGAACGTGCAGATGGCGCAATTGCATCTTCATCCTCCTCTGCCTTAATTAAACCTTTCCAGCATTCACTATATGAGGGCCAGGCACTGTGATATAGTTCACATATTTAACTGTATATCCACTATCATTATTTAGACAAAATGAGAAGTAATTGAGGACACTGTAAGTATTGAGGCTATAAGTTTTTATTGTAAGTTCTTATTTTTATTCTAAATTTTCTTCTTTTTTATTAGCCACATACATATGGAGATAAAATTATAAGGACAGATTTCCTGGCTCCAAGACCAATACACAGTCCTGTCAAATCAACTCTATTAAGCTCTCAAGGTCAAAAATATGGGATGGCTACATCCAGTCTGGGTGTCAATTAGTAGTCAGGCTATTTGGGAAATGTCCCTGGCACAAAATAACTTTAAAATTATGAAAAGGACTGGTTGGGAAAAGTTGTAGATGATTCAGGTCAAAAACGTATCAGGAACCATGATAACATTTTAACAGTAAAAAATGGAGTTCCAGTGTCCTGGAATTTAGGATAATCATAGCACAGATATCTATAAGATGAGAAAGGATGCAAAGTTTAACCATTTTTTTCCCAGTCATGTGATTTCAAACACATGTAAAAAAACATGAGATAGACAAAGTTTTTAGTAATTAAGAATAATCCTAGCTTGCTTTCCCAGTCAATAAAGCCTACTAAGGGATAAGAATGTCCAATATCTGGAAAGGTAAGTTGGGGGAATCAAGTAACTATGTAATAGGAGTGCTTCAGAACACCAGGAATGTACTCAGAAAACTTAAAAGTGTTGCTTTTCTTTACAGAAATGATATAGTTCAGCCAGAAATTATTGATTGATTTAGTATCTTAAATTCTATTCTCTGTGTTATAAAGGAAGCACAGTAATCACAATAGTTCTATATTGTATTGCCAATTAAAACTTTTTTTTCCAAAGAAGGTTAGTAAAAATAAGATATAATACAAAATTGATTTTTAACTTTATTTAACTCATTGTAATGGAATTCAGGCATTTTTTTCAAGAAAGCAATTCTGAACACTCCTGCTCCAGCAGCTGCAAAACCCATTAGAGGTAATATTAGATAAAACATAGATAATAATCCAAGACATTTTCTTCCTGGGATCGTTCCATACTCCTCTGAAGCACTGAAATGTTTTATAAGAGGTGGTCAACTGCTCCCTTAGCAGTTCTTGTCTTGAATGTGTTTTAGCAGGTGAGCCTTGCTCAGTGTCTGTTATCACAAGGGAACTCAGGCTGTGGACATAGCTGCTGCAGACAGAAACTCATTTAGTCTGAGTGCCATGGATTGCTTTTCTGCTTTTTGCGGAATGTCTCCTTCTTCATGTCCTTTTAGAGGGCCTGTATGCCTGATTCTATCCCCGGAAACACCTATAAGGCTAATTCTAGATGTCATGAAATCTAAATGGGAAGCACCTAAGTGGCCTATTTGGGTATTTCTTTTCTATTCATTGAAATAAATATGTAAATCTTCCAGACATCTCTGTAGGAATACAAAGAATCAGAAATGTAGCTTCATTCCAATACATAAGAACTATCAAATTCTGTCTCAAACATTATTTTTTTTTCCTTTGTAAATCTTTAAAGTCTGAATTTGAAACAGTACTTTAATAGGGACATTTTGCAAAGCAGTTTATCATATTTGTATTCTAAAAAATACAAGCTCACCCACTGAATTTAAAAAGCTCTAATCTCTAACCAGTGTCACCTTCACTGATGGCTGCAAAGACAAAATAATTCTTGCATTTTTCATTTGCAAACAGTTAAGCTGTGTGACTTTAATTACTCCCTCACCAATCCCACAGACAGTCCTCTGTCTCTAGTAGTCCAATACAGCCTTAGACTACTTAATTACCAGATAATGTTTTCACCCTCAGGATTTAATCCTGGGCACCAGAAGTGTTCCAGAGTAACTTGCATGCATGCTGCTGAAGTCAGTTATCGAGTACAGTAAATGAGTGCATCTCACATTGTTTGATGATTCAAATCATAATTTAAGTTGAAAGGCATCTCTGGAGAACTTCTGGTCTAGCCCTTTCTCAAAGTAGTGACAATTTAAATTAGATTGTTCTAGGCAATACCACTTAACTTTTGCATATCTCCAAGGGTGGAGATTTCCCCAGGCAACCTGTTCCAATATTTGTCAATCGTTATTGTGGAAAAGAAGTCTATGAGATCATCCCTTCACTAGTTCTAGATGAAGGAAATGCAGCTCTTTCAGTTTTCTCCTCACATGTCATGCTTTCCAGCTCAAATATGTCTCATAGCATTTTTCTGAACCCATGGCGATATCTTTTCTTATTTGGGATACAACTGGGCAACAATACTCTCTGAGTAGGTTCTGTTAGACATTCCACACATGGAAGATACAATGTTTAATAGCAAAATTTACTTTATAGAAGATGCAGTTCAATAACAATACCAATGTGCTTCCCACTACTTCCATCACAGGGGCTCCACATTGTATCCAGTCTCTGTCATGTTGAACTTCACGAGATCAGTCCGTTTCTGTGGCTTCTCGAAGTCTGTCTGATCGCCAGTCTTACCCTCCAGTGAATTGACCACTAGCTTTGTGTTCTCAGCAAACTTGCTGATAGTGCATTCCTTCTTATTTTTCAAGTCACTAATGATCTCATGAAACAGTATTGGCCCCTGTATTAAACCTAGATGAGCCCTTTTTCTAATCTGATGCAAACTGGCTTTTTATTACTACTCAGAATGTTTTAACCTATGATGCAGCCAGTTTTTAACCACTTTGTAGGCCATCCATTCTGTCATCTCTCTTCTGTTTGAATACAAGGTTATTGTGGGAAACTTTGAGAAAAGTCAAAGTAAACAGCATTCATTCCCTTGACTATGGAGACAGTCAGTTTCTCATAGAAAGTCTTTGTCTCTGTTGGGCCATATGTGTCTCTTAATGTGTGAGGAACAATTATTAGCTTATGTATTTTTCATTTCAAATTGTCTGAAATGCTATGAGAGCTGTTTCTGTAGCATGAAACTAAGAGCATCTTATGCATGCTCTGGGGAGGCATAAAGGCAGATATGACCATTTAAAAGTGCAAAGGCCACTGAGATATCAGAAGACACTAGCAGTTGCCAAATAGCCTTTTTGGAATAGCCCTGTGGTGAAACTTCCCCAAAGGATACCTGAGATTCATCCCAGGAAAGACTAGCTCGTTCACTCCAGAAGAAAACCTGAGCATGAAAAACATACACTTAGCACAGACAATTAAGTGAACTTAAGAAGAAAGCAAGAAAATAAGTTCTCTGACACTATAAATATAACCCTTCGTTTAAAGCCTTATCACTTTGTCATTCAAGGTTTCCTCTACCAAAGTTACAGCAGGGGTGAAAGCACAGCAATGCGCAAGGCAGTTCTCTAAATTTCTAAACCTAAACAGCCTAGAACATGGATTTTCAATGAAGTGGCATGTCCCTTGGGTGGCCTGGATAGTGACAGAATCAAACGTGTCTTGATCCAAAATTCACTCTGCAAAAAGTATGAAACAGACAAGAAGTATGAAATCTATAAAGTGAAGCAGGTGCAAAATCAACTGTGAAATTTGTAATCTTTTGAGTTACATGGGAATTCTAGAGCTTTATTTTTAGGCATGGGGACTGGAACGGAACTGCTGAGATTATGCTATCTACATAACAGCTGTTTACCGTATTGGAATAACAGAGTCTTTAACCTGAATTTAAAAAAATGTCATGCAAAACTATGATTTAATTGAACCAAGCTAGACAAAGCATGACCGGCAAATAGGTTAGTGGTTAGATCCATATAATGGGAATTTTACCAGGAATGGAGAAAAAAAGGAATGTCTAATTTCTCACAGTGCCCATGGAATTCTTTCCACCATATGGGATTGTAGGATGATAATTAGGACAGTAGGAATATATAGTACAACAGCAAAATAAATAAACTTACCATGTTGCAGTAGTTACAGTTTATTAAGAAGCAAGACTGGTTGATATCACATCTAAATGAAAGATGTTGTAATTGAATTGAATTTACACCCTCCTAAGTATAGAGAATACCTGTCCTTAATGGTAAACTTATTATAGCTGTTACACTTTAAAATCATATTTTGGTAGACATATCGTGCTGAGAGATATGTCTGAACTACTGGGAAAGTGCAAAAAAAAATCCTTACATTTTAAAATAACAACTTTAACTGCTTTTATAGTTTTTGTTTGTTTGTTTGTTTGTTTCATCACTGCTATTGTGCTTTCCAGAAAAAGCTCATATCCAGAAAAATGGTGACTTCAGTTTGCTCATTTAAGAGCCCTGGACAATCCCAAACTGTTTTTTCCTCTTGTCTATTAATGCAGACACTTACGTTTTGGAAAAAAACAAACTCTTAAATCACGCATGGTACAATGTACATTAATGGTACAAATATGTTTAGGCTTAAAAATAACTATATAGCAGAAACAACTAGAGAGGCTCAAACTTGAAATGTTTCTGACTCCAGCTGAGTCAGAGAGCTAACTATTCAGTTGACATAACATAATTAGTAAGTAAAGAAAGTTAATAACTGGAATGTGGAAGAAAATATTTTGTTTGACGGTCAAATCTCTCTCCTAATTATTTTCCTCTTGAATATGCAAAATGCTTATTCACCTGGGGTGGGAGTCACCCCAAAAGATGCAAAAGAATTGCATCTTTTTACTTTAAACAATTGAGATGACCTAAGATAAGTAACAGCTAAACAGTGTTATTATGCAGCAAAAGAAACATCTGCAAATACAAGTGTACAATTTTATTGTACTGCATGAAAGACACACCATTCCTTCCCACTGAAGTACTAAGTTATCATCAGTGAAGCTCTCAGTCATGATAGGGTGATTCATTTGCAGATGTACCATCAGAATGCTCAACAAAACTAGGGCACTGCTGAGCAAAAAGCAAAGTGACTGTGAGTCTGAATACTTTCAAGGTACAGTCAGAGATATTGGTCCACACCGTGTTACCCAGAAAAAGTGCCTTTTGCTCAGATGCCTTTCTAAAAATAGGAATAACAGCAGCATTGATGAAAACAGATTTTAATCTGCTTTTAAGCAGATTATGAAGTGCCTAGATAATACAGTGATGCGGAGTATATGAGTGTCACAAAAAGACTCTTTGCCCAAGTCTTCTCTCCAGAACAAAAAGGAATGAAAATAAAACTAACAAGAACACCTATTTCTATTTCAACAAGGATGCTATCGTCATAAACCCTAAAGTCAAGTTACTGCCAAAAAGCCAACAGTGCTCAGATAAGTAAAATTTAGAATTTTGTTACCTTCTCAGATATTTCTATGATGTACACTATTAAAAAAAACTACTTGAGAAGAGAAATATAACACACACCTCACTTGTTTCACTGCCCTTATAATTTCTAGTAGTACTGCACATTTTTTCCTACTTCAATGGATTTAGATTCGATTGAGAAGTTAGAGATTTCTAAAGACTGTATAATTTACCACATCTGTACAATTAGTTTGTGCTATTTTGTCCCAGACCTAACTTTAAAGAACAGAAGGAGTCTGATATGGATGTTCCTGGAGGCCTGGGAATTTCATTATATCATTTATCAAACTGTGAATGATAATAAACTGTAAGAACAAGCTGTTCAAGCATGGCTATATAAAAAAAAAAAGTTTTCCTTTTTGTTGCACAGTGATTGTTTTGGCCCTCACACTATCTGGGACTACATGGGAATGGTTTCTGTAACTACCTTTTTGATTATAAACTTTTATATTCTAGGGGAAATGAAAACCTTCGGCTTTATACCAGAGAAAGAAATATAAGCATATGATTTCTGTTAGTTTTAATAAGAAAGGCATCTACTATGCCAAATCCTGAAAGTGATTTCAATACGATAGCTCTCTTTCAGAAGTGTCATTCATGCTATTGTTTGCCACAGTGAGGCAAACTTTTTCTACATAGGCAACAGTCATTGACATTTCTCTACTTAATTCATGTTATCTTTATAAATAGTTGCACTTATAACTATTACATGAATATACTATTTATACCAGAGAAGATGAGAAATAAAAGTCAATATTTTCCTGTGACGGATTCAAAACTGGCACACATTTTCTCCTAAACAGATGGAATCAAACTGTGTAGGTTAATGTGTATTTTCGGTAAGATTTGTCCTTATTCTATCCTGTGGGTCCCACTTATAGCTGATTTTACCAACATAAGCGCATTTCGGGGACACCTTGATGGTAAACAGACAGCCTTATAGAAACCAAATTCTCTTTGTTTTAAGATATCAGGAATCAGTGGCTTTGCAGCTTTTCTACATATATAGTTATTTCTTTTGAAAGTCAGTAGTTAGAGAATTTTGTCTCTCCCATTTGCACAATAAAGTTCCGCTACAGTTTTACTAGTAGGTCACCAATTTAAAGACAGCTTGGACTGCTGCTAGGAGTGGCTCTTTCAATATGATAGAGAAATAAAATGATTCTCCATTCTGAGTTCAGTTCCTGGAAAAAGAGCTGTAGGAAAAAGATGCACAGTAAAAAGCACAACTGTCACCAGCCTGTATTATCAGTCTTAATTAGAGGGACCAAGAATTGATTTAGCTAAGCCACATTGTCCCCTCACAAGCACCCCTCTAAATAGTAGTATATACTGTGGGATACTTCCAAAACTCTCCATCTTTTTATTTTTTATTAAAGTTTGTTCATCTTCATTAAAAATTCATTAGAATGCATTCTGGGTAATTATTATCAGAAAGAACTAACATTGACTTCTTAGATTCAAGTGCAGCCATTAAAAGGGCAAGCAATTGTTTTATATTCAAGAGATATTTGCAGTTCTGTACACAGGTTTATCTAATTTAGGTAGCTAGTCATTAGTTGCTACACTTCAAACTAATTACCTTAGATTCATAAATAAGGCATTCTTGATCATCTGTGGGAATTAACTATTTCTTTCCACTGACCAAAAGAAAGATTTAGGTGCCCAAATTAGACAAATCCTATATAGTTTGCTTATGCTTTTAAGTGCCACTACTCATAGGTTTGCTCCATTGTGCTACTGGACTCTGGATAGTAAGGCAGATTGGGCACTGATACCATTCAGAAAAATTTACCTGCTTTGACTACATGCAGGACCGAATGGAGTGTTAATATCTGCCTCTGCAATGACTTATTAGCCTGGGGCATATTCCTGCATTTCTAACACATTTACAGTGGGACCAGAACAGGTTTGCACTTTTCTTGGCTTGCAGATAAAGATAGTTTAACTGAGGGGAAAATAAATATAAATAATATAAATAAATAGTATATGTATATATATATATAATATAAATTAAAATATCTAAAACTTGATCTCATCTGATTAGAGAACTAAGTTGCAAAGTTAATGTATAACTGTGGCTTGATTTGAGCACACAGACAAATACAGAATTATTCAGTGTTCATTTGGTTGTGCATGAGGACTTTTGAGAGCCTATTTAAAACAATCCTCAATGTACACTTTGCAGTTTCACTTTGTGGTTTGGATGCAGATCTTTCTTTCAAGGACTTCAATGAAAAGTTTCTACAATGATGAAGGCAGGTTCTTTCCCATGGCAAGGCAGAGCTTGTCAGGAGATTAGGGACTGGGCTGTTGTGTATCCAGCTGAAAATGACTTCTGCAGCCATGCATTTCAAATCGATTTGGCTGTTTCACTTTTCTCTCTCCTTTTTTTTTATATTAACATTTTCCAGATATGAAACTAATCTTATTTGTTGTTTTCACTACACTTTTTTTCCTTCTGGGTATAAAATACTGTTTAAAGAATAACAAGGAAGATCAGACTATTGAAAAAATAGTATTTCCCCTCACCCTTTTCTTAAAGTACTCTCCACCTGCCAAACTGAACTGATTTTCATCTGTGTTGAAAGCAGGGCTGGTCAGTTTGTCTGTGTAGACGTATACAGGTAGAAAAGCATTTGAAAATCCTCTGCTTACTTATCAGACCTGGACTGCAAACAAGTAATGATTCCGATCAGTGGAAGAGTCCTCTGAAGTTACGAAGTGTTTGTAACATGTAATTTAAGGATTATTTGATGCAGATACCAGAAACTACTAGTAAAAGAAACAAACAGAATATTTTTCTTAGAAAGATATAAAAGAAACTCGTACAATCATTTGGGGATGGCAGGTAAAATAATCTGCCATGGGGATGGCAGGGAAAGTAATCTACCATAGAAACTAACTGTCCAGTCATGGTATTCGTTCTGAATAAATAAAGATTGGATCATGTTTTTCCAACATGGAAGTGTAAATGCAAAATGCCATATGCAGATATATCATTTTAACTCATATTTTGGCAAGTATGGTTTAAATAATTGTAAATCTATCTAAATGGATATATTGCTTTAAAAATTCTTTGCTCAGCTTATGAAATCATACATGCAACACAGCAATTTTGCCTAAAATTTTTGTACATGTGATAATACAAAGATACTGCTTTTTTGTTGCCACTTGGAGTTATCTTGTTTCCCACTCTCTGTGACACTCTGGCACTTTCCTCACTACCTCAAACTCTTCTTTTCCCTCTTTGCGCCCATACAAGATTTATGACTGTGTCTCAAAATATCCTTGTCCATTTAAACCTCATACAATCAACTCCTCAGTCTTAAAGTATATCCTCTTTTCATTGCTCCTCTAGATTTACAGAATTGCTCCTGTGCTACCCAAGGACAGGAAAGTGTCATTGGAAATGGAAGAGAAGTTGGTAAAAAGAGCAATTCTGTAAATCTAGAGGATTTACACCTCTACTCTCCTAATAAAATCTGTTGCCACTTAGTTATCACTAAATACAATTCACATGTAGACTGAATGTCTCTGTTTCCAGTTTCAAAGAACTGGGAGAGTGGAAATCAAATAAGAAACAATAATAGCTGAGAAGAATAAACATCTTTTCAAAAAGAACAAGTGTTTTTTGAACAGCTCAATTTTGCTTTGCTCTACACGTGATTAGTGTCATTAGCCATATGGACTATAATGGTATTATCTGCAGATTCATAGTAGAATTACAGTAATATTCCTCTTCTGTGGGCATAACAATACAGTTTCTTGTACAGCTTATTTAATTAATTGTTCCGAAAGTCCATGGCCTGTTTTTCACCTAGGCAGATTAACACTCTCCAAGGTGCTTCCCAGGTGTGATTCAGGAATATAGCACTGAGTAGGCAGACAGATTAGACGCAGCCAACTTGCTGAGGGAGGGCTGAGAATGTTTCACAGAATGAATATAACCGAGTAATGCTAATTGGGTTTTGCCTCGGAGAGAAGGACGTCATGTTATTTACTTTAATATTACAGATGAATCCAAAATTCTTCACATTCTCCATTCAAATTTTCCTCTAAAATTAGTTCAATGGCACTTTTAAACTGACATTTTTGATGCCCAAATGCTCTGTGGATACATATGTCAGGGAACTTCCACCAGTTTTAGTAGCTCTGAATTTTGGTACTGTATGTAGAATTGTTCAACATGCAGTGGTGTCCTGAAACGCTGGTTCATATGACAATGTGAGATTTTCAATTTTCATTAACAAGTAAATAAATTACCAGAAAAGCAACTCTGAAAATACTGAAAATATCATTCTTAAAGACTTAACCTTAGAAATACAAACTATAAAATATACATATAAGAAACAAAATACTATCTTTTTTTAAGATAGGATTTTTTTCACAACTTTTAATTCTATCATGATTTTTAATTATGCAAAATTTAGTAAATTACTGCACCACCATAGTATAGTAAAAACAGATTTATCTAATATATTTTAACTTACCATTCAAACAAATGTCAGCACGCTACTGACTGAATACAGCTATGCCTGTTCTTCAGGAGTTAAGATTAGATTGTACTTTATTATACCTCAGTAGTATCTCAGCTGGTGCAGACAGTAATTTGACCAACCAGCTCAATCGTGTTCATACTGAAACTGTTTGTTCTGCCAAACATTCTCATGTCACTCACTGTACTGGGCAATACTTTTGGAATACAATGCATTTTTTGTACAGTACGTTATGTATGGTATTTATTCAGTTGCACTTTTAATAGAATTACTTGTGCAGCTTCCAAAAAGATTATATGACCTTTTTTTTCCTTTAAGTCAAGTGCATTTGCTTTGTGCATTTATGAGGTTTCGAGGTTTTTGGCTTCATTTTAGAACAATAGCATGTTTGGACAATATTTGTGACAATATATTGTCAATTTAGTCCTTAACTTTTTCCCCTTCTGTATAAGAGGAGCAAAGATTCACAGGCTGTTTATGATGTGTAGAGGCCTTGAGACTACTGTGAAGCTGAGAACTAAGCCGTTATCTGGTCGTAGGGAGTTTAAAGGAGGCTCTACAGCTGCGAAAATGGGGGGCCTTATCTGTTAGCGAGGAGCAACTGAGGAATTTGGAGGTGGCCATGCCAGAAGGCATGGGGCCAGCCAAAACACAGCCAGCCTCTAAGCTAGTTTGGAGGTCGAGGGAGGGAGGCGAGGGAGAGGAAAATGATGAAGGCAGGACCCTCATAACGAGACCAGAGATTAGGTGGGCGCGCATGCGCACGCCGGGAAAAGTTGCATAACAAAAAAGGTGGAGCTTTGCCTGCCCTCTGGTACGCCTCCTGACATGTAGTGGCCCTACAAGGCAGGATGCGCCAGATATAAAAAGTAATTGTGAATAAGAGGTGGGGAGAGACTTCCAGCCGAGATCTACATTGTCTCCGTGGGGACTCCCGCCAACTTGGAGCCTGTCAGCCACCTCTTGTCCATGGAGGGAGAATGATCGGTCTTGCTGTCCTGTTGGCAAGTGTCCTCTCGTAGGCTATGTAGGCACCTCGTTTCACAGGTAGTTACTAAGTAGTCATCTTGCTTTAGTGTGATAGTGTGAATTGTCCTAAATAAACTAAGGGGTTGATTTTGCTCTAAGTGGGTGTGCTTTCAATTGCCGAAAGTTGAACCCATCCAAAACACCTTATTTGTTCCATAATCTCTCATTTGAAATGATTCTCAGATGCCCATCTGATGTCAGGTGATGTCAGGCCCGTCTTTCTGTCAGGAAACTCAGGTGAATTCAAAGGAGGCTTGCCTCGAGTGGGATCTACTCCTCTTCTGTTAGAAGACCCACAGAACTTATCCTAAGACCCCCAGCCCCAGAAGACCCACAGAACTCCTTCTATTAAGATAGTCCCACAGCATAACTTATTCCTTTGCTGTCATTCCCAGTCATGCATCATTCACTGTCACTGAGAAATTGAAGAAACACTATTCTAATGGATTACCAGCATTCTCCAATATTTGGTCAGATGACTTGTTTTTCTGTAGGCGCTGGATAGTCAAAAGAGTCATAAATAATATTATCTTAGATATTTGCAGAGGGGGAACATGAAAAAAAATAGTTATGTATAAGAAAAATCAAATCTTTCTGGAACCTGTGATGGGGAGAGGAATCACAATTTTCTCATGGAGAAGACTCCTCTTCATATATATGAGGAAGCAGCTGAGCAGCTTGATTCTGCCACGTGTGACTGCAATCCTCCGTGGTACAGATTTACTATAGAAATTTAATTTAGCAAACCAGGATACAAATAACTGTGATGGTGTTTGTCTGTGTGTGCATTCACACTATAGCGAGTTGCTTCAGCTGTTTTTAGATGAACCCATAACACTATCAGACATACGCCTCAGGCCCATCTGCATAGAAATAATTACCAGGGTTAGGAGTAGTGAAGTGTGCAGGGCAGCTGTGGTAGCACAGCACTTCAAACCTTTCATTAGTCAGAAGAAGCAATAGTATTGCACACAGCAGTTGCAGAGAAAACAGGAAGACACTTTACACCTGAATCAGGGACAGGTTTTGCTACTTTGAACTCAAAACAAAGACAGCAGGGAACAAAAACAAACATAATTTTCATACAGCATCCACATCTTACTGGTTCCACTGTCCATACTTCTTTTTCTTCCTCCTTCCCACAACCTTCTGCAGATCCCTTAAGCCTTAGGTAAAGTCATCTCTCTTAACCCGTGAGACCCTCACTGGGAAAAATATCATGTCTGTAGCTTTTCTCCTAAGGCCTCCTTTGGGATTCAGTCTGCAAGGCACCGGTCTAGTCTAAACACCTATATGAAGCTGTGCAATTTGTGTGCTGCAAGTCATGACAATCCTGGCAATGTTCTCAGTGCTACTGCTTTGCTGCATTGTTTCATGCTGTCTATTTTCACACTCCATCAGCCTGTTGTGGCCTTACAAGAATTCAGAGCAGGATGTGTGTCTGGCTGGCTGGTTCCTTGTTGTTGACAGTAACTCAGTATCAGGCACCATGATATCCTTTAGCTGTGATGTCTTCAAGAAGGGGAGAACATAGTGATCAGTTCTTACGAGAGCTCCAAAATGTTTAAACCCAGCTATCGTTGATGCTTGCTGGTGTCCATAATTCACCTGTTATGGTTTATGAGGGACTGAAAAAAGACTTAATAATAGAACTTGCAACTTGTTTAATGATGAAGCTAGAAGTCCTATGAATTTCTCTTTTTCAACTTTATTCACCAGAAATCCTTGTAGATCTCTGTAGTCAGCATACCATGCTAAATTTTCCTTCCCTAAACTACTTACTGAGAGCAATCTGCTTTTGCTGTGATATATGGACAGTCGAATGCGTAAAAGGAAAGATATCATCTTTAAGTGAATGGGGTCATAAAAGACAGCAACCATCTGAAAGGAAGGTACCAGCTCCTGGCATCCTCTCCATCCATGCCCATATCTGGTCATCCCAGGTGTACAACATGAAGAAAATAGGTAAATCTTCCTTGTCTTCCCAAATCTACTTACTCCGCTGAGGAGAGTGTTTGGCACATGAATGGAAACAAGACTAGTGATGCAATAGTGTTTGCTGGACAAAATCCTGAGGATGAATGTGTCTTCGATGTCAAGTGGTGTTATTTTCTTTCAGAAATATAATACTAAATTAATGCAGTAAGATACTCAGTAAAAAATAAACAATATATATCCAAAAGCTCCTTATAATAATGGAGATCCTTAAACAGAAACTGAACTGCTTACTGAATTCATGACACAATTGTCCTAATTAACCATCTGTACTAATCTGAACAGTGCTGATGTTTGTAAGTAGCCCTACTGAAATTATGGGAATTCTTCTAATATAAGGTTAAAATAAGGTTGACTTGTGGTATTGTATCATACAAAGAAAAACAAAGGCTGACGAATATAGAGAAATATGAAAATTCTTCCATTTAATGAAATCAAACTCTTAAAACAAGAAGCATGTAACTGTTGAGTAAAACTTTATTGAAATTCTGTTATGATTTCTTCTTCTGTTTCTGTTTTGCCTGTTCTTTATTCAGATATGATTTTTTTAATTCTGAGAAAAATAGCTGTTTTAATTGTATGTTAATGCAATCAAATCCCTTTAGAATATACCCTATCCAATACAGTTGCAAAATAATCAATATTAACAAACTCAGAGGGAAATAGACAAATCCCAGTCCAATCAAAAACAAAAACAAAGCCAAAAGATCCATTAAAACAAACAAAAATCAAAGCAATGCACCAGTTAACTGTCTGGTATATCAAAACTGTGTATAAACTGTAACTAAAGCTCACAATCTATGCACAACAAGGGGCCAGTTATATTCTTTAATGTGTTCCCTGTTGTGCCTAGTGTTTGAAGTCTAGTCTTTAATTTTAATTCTTTCATAAAGTTTTTCTGTTACAGTTTTTCTCTATGATGTATGCAGTTAACAAATTGTATCTTTTTTCCCTTTTTTCTTCATATGATAACATTTCTGTTTATCCAATTAATCAGTAGAGAAATATAAGCTGAATAGGAATACTTGATTTATTTATGAGCTTTCTATAGAACATAAAACATATTTTGATAATTTTGCTGAGACAGTGTAGTGGCCTTTTTCAGCAGAATCGTAAAGGGTATCACTTTGAAATAAAAAAATATTTTGCAGAGTCTGAATTCTGAAACAGTCTGTAGCAAAGCGATGTTGTGTGGTTTTCCTTTGAAATTGCAACACTTTCTCAGCTATCTCATTAACTGCTGCATTAAAATCCTACTCCTACCAAAGTTAAACTCCCGAAGTCTTTAACTTATTGCAATTTCTGCATTGTACTGCAGAAATTGTGAATTCTAGGCACTATTTCACTTTTTAATTAAAAATGTGAGAAAAGATAAATGTCAAAGATAATATTACTGTGTTTTCTACAATAGCTACAAATCCATACGAATTTTCTTTGTCTTAGAAGACTTAATTGTGCAATTGCTTTAAGATAAATGTTTCCATCCAGATAAAAGTGGAGTCTCACCTTTTGTCCAAGAATATTTTATGACTGAAGATAAATAGATACTCAAAAAAAGAAGAAAAAAAATGTGGTAGAATGTTGGCTTTATGAAACAAGTAGAATGTATTTCAAAATAATACTAAACTAGGATTTCATCTTAAATAGTATTTTGAGTATCTTATTATTTTCAAGATGATACCCTATTTATGAAAGTTAACTCTGCTTGGGTAACATTTGTCTGTTGGATGCACGCAAATACATGCACAAATAAAAACATACATATGCAGAAAAAAATGAAGATTTCTGGCTATTTCTTTTAAAAAAAAGATTATTCTTTATATTTGTTAGTATTAAATATTACTAAATATTTATATTAGATATCTGTGAAAATTTTTTTTCTTATTCTACATCTCAACTATTGAACAATGTTTCAGTAGATTTCCATGTGATAATCCAAATATGATCAGATACTAATTTATTTTAAAAAGTTATTCTAAGTCTAAGCACTATTTTAAGATACTTTAAAATTGATTATTTTACTGTTGCTAGGTACCTTAAACAACCGACTGGACACTGGCCTGCTTTAGAGGACAACAGACTCATTGTTAAATGTGGAACAGATATAAGCATGTAAGGAAAGGAACTGAATGTATATGCATTCATTTGCTGTATGTGTGAGTGAGAGAGAGAGAGAGAGAGAGAGAGAGAGAGAAAGCACTGTGGTATGTAAGTATCAACTGGCAGGTAAATATAACTTTATTCCCATTACAGAAAAGAGAGACACGTTAGCCTAGGTGTCTCTGAGGATAATTCATCAGAGGGAGTGTAAGATAGGTGGGAGGACAGCTACGATGATGTCTGAGATGGGTGGGTAGGAGGAACTGACCCCTGGAGCTCCCTCTGTCTAATGTGGTCTCAGTTATCTTCTCAGTTCTTCCTATGCAGGGAAGAGAGAGAGCCAATTTACATGACTAACAAGGTTGCTTTAAACTGGAAACTCAATTTTTAGATGGTAAGACTCATCCATCCTACCTGTCTGAGGTGCTTTTGCAGAATAAGCCAAGATTACATACATATTTTTTATGTTTCTGAAAGGGACGGGGGTCAACATTTTTTTTTTCCCAAAGCAATCTTGCAATACCTCTGTACAGATCACAATTCAAATTATGGACCATACTAAGCACTTATTGCTGAATCTTTTCAAATTACATTCATTCATTGTACTTGGTAGTGGGTTATCATGGCCTCAAAACAGGTCTCATGTTTAGCTTGTAGCTGACATCACTCAGGCAATCAAATACAAGGATAATTTTTAATGCTTAAGTAGTTCTGAAAGTAGGAGATACAGATTTTCTGGTCTCTGATTTCTAGAGCTGAAGTATGACAGTAACTGTTACAATACAGTTCAGAGTTCAGAGGCAACACCTCTGAGTTCACTGCTGATAGGTTTCCTATAAAGATAAATTGCTGATTACACAGAGCCAGCTTGGAAAGAAGGAGTCTGGAAAAATGCAGGTGATAACAAAAAACTATAAACAGCTAATGAACTAATAAACAACAAATAATAGCATCCAGTGACATATTTTCACTACAAGCATATGGATCAGAAGTATTCCTTTCTAGTGTGAAATTCTGTCTTTAATCAAAAGTACTCAGAGCTATCAGAAAAAAATAAACCATACTGTGTCCACGTGTCTAGTAACGTTGTGCCTTCAGATTCCAAGGATGTGGCTTATGCTTCTCTGTGTCCCTACAGAGAAATATCTTCAGACTTGTGTCAGATGTTTGATATCTACTCTTCAGAGAAAATTGGGTCAATTTGGGTCAATCCCAAGTACTGGGTCAATCCAAGTACTCAGAGTGGTTCCTAGCATTCCACCTACCATAAAACATAGCATCCCTAAGGACTAAGGTGCATCCCCAGATCTTGCTGTGTTCACATGAAAGCCAGCGACATAGTCAATATCTCTGTTTTTCTAAAAGACACTCAGTTAAAATGCTTGAGAAACAACCTCCCTATCCCCAGGCTTTTTCCGGATGCCACTAACAACCTACAGAGTGAACAAAAGTTACTGAAAACAGCATGATTTCACACCACCTGAGTTGTTGGTTTTCTTGGCTATAGCGGAGAATAATTTTTAATAGCTTGTTACTTTATAATACTTTGTATACAATTGTGTCTGTGTCTCATCTCTCCTACTTCTAAAAGGCTATCAGATAGACCTGACAGTGATTTAGAGCCATGTTAGAGAGGGGAGAAGAGTAAACTCTTAACAACACAATATCACTTGCTGTCTTGCTGAGGTGAGTGCTCTGTAAGATGTAAGATTTTGTGGCGCTTGAAGAACTCTACCAGGTGCTCAGTATGACATCTCATTCTTCAAAGAGGCAGGGAGGGCATCAGTAACTGCCTATTTCTTGTAATCCTAAAACACAAGAAAAGCTATTGAAGTTGTATATCTGTCATACTAGACTTAAACTTTTAAGACATATGAAGAATGTAGACCCATATCACTAGTTATCATTATTTACAGTACCTTTAAATTCAAGCTGCAACCTTGAAGGCATTATTAGGGGGCAGTCTTACTTATTTAATTATTTTATTTTGTCATTTGTAAACATTGGTAAAATTGGAAAGAAATAGAGGAGGAAGGCAGGAGGTGAAAGAAAATCTTATCTCACAAGAAAATAAAATAAAATAAAAAGTGAAATCAACAATATTAACAATACAGTTTAGGGGACTGTTCATAGAAAGCAGTAAATATACACACATGCAAGCCTACGGAACTACCAAAGAAGTTTTTCTGAGAAGATTGAAATGCTAGACGATTCCCAATGCAAAGCTCGGCTGTCAGATATTGCTTTTATCATATTCTACATGAAATCAGAAAATAGAGCTTCTTTGTACAGAAACAAGATGGCTAGAGGTCCTGTCTTTGCAATAAGTAGCTTATTCAGTGAAAAGGTCTATGTTCTACTACATAACCAGCCTTTTGTGTTGCCTTGGCTGTCTCTTTTCTTCAATTCTAGATCATATATTGTGTCAAAAAATTCACCAGCAAGATTTTTTTACCCTCTTAGCATGTTTTTTGTGACTGAAGATTTTCATGATGCAGTTTGTTGAGGTCTCAGATCCTCTGATATGCTAGAGAAGAAAATGATGCAAAAAAAGAAAGGAAGGAAGGAAGAAAGAGAGAAAGAGAAAGAGAGAGAGAAAGAGAGAGAAAGAGAGAGAGAAAGAGAGAGAGAAGGAGAGAGAGAGAGAGAAAGAGAGAAACAGAGAGAGAGAGAGAAAGAGAGAAAGAGAGAAAGAAAGAAAGAAAGAAAGAAAGAAAGAAAGAAAGAAAGAAAGAAA
>JAUBOD010000237.1:322222-335071 GCA_032353885.1 Nothura maculosa | reverse complement strand
AAAGAAAGAAAGAAAGAAAGAAAGAAAGAAAGAAAGAAAGAAAGAAAGAAAGAAAGAAAGAAAGAAAGGAAGGAAGGAAGGAAGGAAGGAAGGAAGGAAGGAGAGGAAGAGAGAAAGAATCTTTTCTACTAAAATCAAAATATTTTGTCTGAGAATTTTCAAATGAAATGTATATTTAAAATTTAGTCTTCTTCAGTTTACTTTAGAATTATTTATTTGCAAAATATAAAATTATTAAGGAGTTTAAATCTTTATTTTTTTTTCTGTTCAGAGCTATGGACGTAGATTTTTAAGTGGAAATTATTTGTGTGCTATGACTACTACTGTTCCATTACAGAATTTTATTTTTACAAATGGCTTTATACTTTTCTCTCCAGGAGATAAGAACAGTCATAGTGTGTTAGGCAGACCCTGGAGCAGTACTACACATCGTCTGCTGCTTCTTCTCTGCCTTTTGTATTTTTGCAGTCTGTTGAGGGGCTCAAGAAATTATAGCATAGAAATAACCTGTTGTATGAAATAGAAATGTTCATCCAGTGGATTATTCCCCAGCTGGCCTGCAATTAATGTGTTGTAGAATATGCCATGCTTTGTCTTCTCAGCTAGCCCTTTTTTTTAATTAAAAAAAAAACAAAAAAAACCCCCAAAAAAACCCTAATTCTCATAAACAATGTCAAATGATCTGTGGGCTACATTTATGCTGATAAAGTCTTGAGGCCAGATTACATGGCACAGCAACATCCGCCTCATGCAGAGCTTCCCCTTGGCTCCATGCAGCCCAGAAGACATGAAAATTATCCTTTGATTTACAATGTCAGAAACAACATGAGGACAGTCATGTGGTACATTGCAGTAAAGCTTTTCTACCAGGAAAGGTATAATAAGTTACATGCCCTGGTATGTGGTCTAAAAGCAGATGGTGAAGTTTTAGACTTTTGGGAAAGCATTGAGGGACTGTATGGGACAAGGGCCATAGGGAATGATACAGGTGGTGAAATGGACAGGCAAGATTGTCCTGGGGAACATGCCTTTAGCTAAATAGTATGTACAGCTTCAGGGAGTCTGTGCTCGAGCCTGTGACCTTGTATATTTCCTAGTATAAACAGATACCACAGGCTACTTGATGCCTGTAAGGCAGTTGAGCATCTTTGGATCAAAAGACTTTTGATATCAATTGGGGTCAGAAGAGTAACCTTTTCTTTTGGTAGTTATTTTTCCAATCCTTTTCAAACAGAAGGAGCATTGCTTACTCGGTCATATGCCTCTGGCCTGTCACTACCATCATATATCCTGGAGAAATTTCTCCACATCAAACAAAGTAAACCAACAAGTGGCAGATTTGATTTCAGAGGGAAAGAAGCTTTATGTTTTACTTCATAGTCTTCAAAATAAAACATTATAATGTGTACACCTTCCTCATATCTCAATAAATCCCATTTTTTATATTGACTATGTTAGTGGTGTGATGTATAAATCTGACCTTCAAGTCCATGTTTTATCTTAGTAAAATACTTTTGATAGGAGAGATATTTTCCTAGTCTCGCTGACAATATTTACTAGTTCTTTTATCTTCCAGCATGTAAAACAAAAGTGAAGTAAATGATCTTGCTGTGGTGACTAAGAAAAGAAATGAATGTCCAACTTTGGACATGCTCTAATATCAGATGTCTAAAATATGTCCTAATAGTTATCCCACAGTCCTTTAATACCAATTTTAAAGTTTTTAACTATGCGTATTTTATACCACTAGTCTATATTTTTATATCTATTCTGTATGTATATTTATACCATCATTCCTGTTAGTGATTTTGTGATTATTTGCTTATATGCAAATCCTTTTTTTTCCCCCCAAGTTTTAGTCTTTGGTTAGAAAGACAGGATCCTAGTTTTTATCTTCTTGCATTTTTTCATCAGTAAGTTCACAAGAGACCAGTAAATGGAATGATTGCTCGGCTGATTGTTGCACTGCAGCTCACGTACACTGACGCATGAATAATTTAAACTGTGCTGGCTTGTCAGTATTGAATTTGTATGTGGTGTGAGGAGAGCACAGAGGGAGGTTTCAGATAAATTGTAGAGCAGAAAAAAAAGAAAAAAAAAAAGAAAAGTCTCCCAAAAGAATGGATCAAGGGTGAAGAGAAAAAAAAGGCTCTATTGTAAACAGAGCATCAAGAGAGAAGGGAGGGTAAATCCTATCATTCTTGTCAAGGAACTGTTTTGGATAGCTGGTAACTTTAAAAGAAATTGTATCAGCCTACAGCATTGTTCAGATCATCAGCGAGGAAAAGGAAAAGATTTTCTGAATTCAGTGGGAGTGAATCCGTTTTGAAAGATGTTTTTCAAAAATATGTTACTTTCTTTTCTTCTGAAATCATCACTTTAGATAGTAACAGTTTAATAGGACATGGTAACAAAGAAAAAAACAGCTCAGCATTAGGAAATAATACACTCAAGGTTAAATGTCATTAATCTGTCAGTTGCAATGATTAAAGACTGGAGAAAAAGGGAACTTTGTTGGTTATTTCTAACTTTCTTAAATTCAGAAGTGCTGGGAAATCTCTAGTGAAGAAACAAGCAGAGAAATAGGTTTTCTGGGTGAAGATTTTATTATCATTATTTATATACGGGGTCCGGAGAACCTGTAAATAGTATCAGACAACAATCCCCTACTTTCAGGATGGGCAGTCGCTTCTGTGCAAAAAAAGCCTATTGACTGAGTCCAACCTGAACATTACACTGCCAGACTAAGTGACTGGGAGGATCCCACTGAGTAATTCCAAAGGAATTACGCAACCGAACAGAAAAAAAAAAACAAAAAACAGAGATTAAAAAAAAACTTTAAAGAAGCCCAAGATACTCATTTGCAAATAATGTGGCATCTTGAGTGGGCTGTTTGCCTTTTCCAACTTATATACATAGCCACTTCTCTTTTCTATTTTGTCAAAATGAAGCATATCCTTTAGGAACACTAGGAAGTGGTTTTCATTTGCAATGATTTTGTTTCTCCACATCTCAGACTTAAAATAGAGAGAACAATCCTGTCTTTGTTGTGTTCTGCCACAAGGTCTCAGTTATTTCCAGTCCTCTCAATGCATCTGATTAGCCTCAATAAGGGGTCAAACCAGATTTGTGGGTTTGGCTAATGACTGACCGTAATGTCTTTACAGAAATAAAATTCCATGAGATGTAAAATGTCAGGTCCCTCTAGCAATCATTGATGATTAAATGCCTTTTCTTATCCCAGTGGAAGCTACATTGCTATGCTGCTGCATAGCTGATAGAAAAATAGTCTATAGAGGGTGAGAGAGACAGAGAATAAGCTTGATTTCTTCATGCCCAGTATTAAGTACTTCTTACTTGTAAAAAAAAAAATGAGGATGGTTGAGAAACTGTAGAAACTCCAGTGTGCTCCAAAACTGTTGGGAAAAGATGAGAACAATTAAAGCAAAAGAAAATAACGGACTCCATCTTCTCTATGTCACAACTAGCATCCCATGGGACGGGATAATATTTACATTAAAGTCTTTTCAAATGACTTTTCCTCTTATTCTTTAATAATATTCCAGGTATATTTGAGAAGAAGTATCATTTTGATTCCCCACAATTCTCACTGATGGGGATGCCAAAGCTTTCTTACATGCCACCTAAGTCTTATCTTTAATATGAAAGGACTTCTGTACCAGAAATATACTTTCAATATTTTCTTTTCTTCTCTCAGATCTGAAAAGAACAAAACAAAACAAAAGACTATTAATACTCCATACTTATGCTTGTTATATGGAGCAATACCAGACTTCTCCAGTTGAGTTCAGTTGTCACAATTTGGCTTTGTTCTCGCTGATCATTTATTTTGTCCAGTATTATGGCTAACTCCTAAACCATTCCTGGAATATTCTGGGGGAAGAAACTCGCACATGCAAAGAGAATAATAAGGATTTTTTCTAAAAATTTGTCAGTAGAGCCAGTTAAGTTTCACGGCTCATTATTTAGTATACTAACATAGTTGTAACCCATATATCCAGTGTATAGAATGGTGTATATTACTGATACTTCAGGTGCTGTAAAGAAAAAGACTTATTTGATTCAGGCTATAAGAATGACCAATAAAACTAAATCCATGTTACTGTCACATATACCTAAATTATGTTGGATTATTTGAATAAGAAATAAAAGGAAGTTTGCTAAAGTTGAAGTGTTTCGATGATCTTAGTGGTAGCATAAATCATAATTTTAGGTAAAAGTTATAGACCTAAAAAGTGCTGAAACAGACCTAGAACACACTGAAATATTTTTCAAAGCTATTGTTATTCTTTAGATGCAAAATATTACTTTGTGTTTGTATTGAAGAAAAATGTTGTAACACACATATATGAAAACATTCATTCTTCTAATATGTTGCATTTCCATAAACTTTTAGGTGTCAAAAGCCCAAAGTTCATTTAGGTAACCATTTTGAAAAAGGCTATCTCCTCTTATTTTCAATGAGACTAGTTAGTCTCATAATATCTCTAAGTAGATAGATACTGCTGATTGCCATAATCTTTCCTAAAGGCTGCTAAAGTCAATTTTATTTAATGGAATATGCTGAACATTTGAAAGAATATTTTTTCCTGAATTTCTCTGAAAGACACAGAAAAGTTTTGCAGAGAACTTCGAACATTCATTTTCTAACTTTACCTACAACATAAGAAGTAATGAATAGTAAATGTAGACAAAAGAGGGAAGTCTATTAAGTGTCTCTGCATTGAAATGAGAGTGCAAAAGACAAAAGATTCTGGAAAATAAGAGATAGATAGAGAAGAGTAGAAATGCTGCACCAAGAATGTTTAATAAGTCAAAATCATAATTTCCTCTACTTTTATTACACTCATTTTAGTGCCCTGACCATTCCTAAGGCTATTTCAGATGTATGTAGCTCTCAGCATTTCTTACCTCTTTTTTTAGCCCTTCTAGTCTTTCAGACTTGTATATGGTCCTGACTTGCAAAGCTGTTGTGGAAGGAGCAAAAGTTCATGTCTCAGTTGAATTCCTTGGGGCTCGTACTGATTCACAGCAACACCTAAAACATGAGATGCTTGTAATCTGGAGAGCACAATAGGTGTTAAAAATGTCTTTGGTGTGATTTTTGTAGTGGCTCTTGTCTTATGTAAGGTGAGAAATTTTGATCTCTAGACTGGAGGAATTCTTTTTCTAGTATAATAAGAATGAATTCCTAAAACAAACACACACACACATACACACATAAAAAATCCTCATGATCACTGTATTCATCCTTTATAGTATTCTATTAGACATACAAAAAGATATTGATTAAGGTTGTGCACATGCTCCTCAGTTCAGACGGACTGAACACATTGCTTTAACTATCAGTCATCACATTTAAAATACTATTTTTCTCGTTTTCCTTTTCTTTTTCCTTTTTTTTTTTCTTTTCTCTTTATGCCTTAAAATAAAACTCAATTTATTCTTTTTCTGAACTTTCTGACTCAGGGGATTTTAAAACCGCTATATACTTGAAGTACATTTTAAGACTAAACAGGTGTGGAGGCAGGAGAAGAAAGTGCTGGTGTTCATCCTGTCTTGCTTGCCATTTGGAATGTCAATAACAGTCTAATATCAGGAGACGTGGAACAATGACTGTGTAGGCTTTCTAACAACAGTACTTAGGCCCTTAGGCCTCATTTAATCTTAAAATTTATGACTCTAGAAATAGATGAGTAAACTTACTTTATTCATCATACTGATTTTTTTCAGTTTACTTGCTTATCACAAAATATCTTTATCTCTTAAAAGAACAATTATCTGTCTGAAATTAAGGCTTCAAAATGTATATTTGCAATAATTTGGTAAAGATTAATATAATTTTCCCATACTTTCTTTTTGTATGGAAAATCTTTTTGTTCTGTTACTAGTATATTAATTTAACAGTTATCATTCAGGTTTCAAATGTAATTTTTTTTTAAGCAGGCATGAATGCTACTTATAGACAATAGAGAATTTTCACGTGTAACTAAGCCACACATTTTCTTTTCAAGTATAGGATTTTAATCCAATTAGCAACTGCTTAAAACTTTGCTGTGCCAAAGACAGTATGATCTGGTCACTGAGCCAAGGCCTGCATCTGTAATATCCTTTTAGAAGATGGTAAGAAACTGCCAGTCTCAAGTGCTATAATAATGGGGATATAGTGTTTTTAAAGAACACATTTGTTTTAATGTTTCTTTCAGCTATTTAAAATGCAGTTTGTAGCCTTTGCCACCTTCTTCCATTAGGAAGACTGTAGACATAACTCATCCAGAATGCTCTAGCTCATCTTTATCCGGGGCTGTTTGAAGGTGGGAGGTTGACCATTCCTCGTATTGACTATTTCTGTCATATTGGCAGACTGTTTTTATCATTCTGACTTTCCTTAAAAAAAGTCATCTACATAACATCTAAAAGTGAATCTTGAACATTAGCAAATATTTTAGCTTTGAATTTCTTATTGATGATACAAAAGAATAATCATCAAAGTGGAATTAAAGGGTTTTCCCTGTGAACTGCTGCTTTTCTATATATTGATGCACTAGAAGTATAAGTTATGTAAAGATATAGCTTTATTTTATCTTAGAAACTAGAAAGGGTCTCCTGTTTGTTTGTTAGTTTTTCAGCAAGAAAAGTCTCCAAGTGCAACTACATGAGAATATCTATAGATTATGTAATCACGTTACTTTAATAACGAGTTTAGAGCATCAGAGTCTGAGCAAATGCTTAAGGTTAAGCATATGCATAGGCAATTTAATGAATAAGGAATGTTACCAATATTCATTTTATGGAACTTTTATTATGAGAGTACACAGTTAATTTTTGGAGAGTGGATTAAGAATACTTGCCTTTCCCATTTACCTTCTACAATCTGTTTGAGCATCACTTTCTGATTAATTTCCGTCTTCCAAGATATGATTCAGAGTAGGCATGTAGGGACACTCCATTTTACACGAATAAAGAAACAAAGTTGTGGATACTTAATTTCCATTCACATTTATCCCCATTTCAATCTGTAGTAGATACCAGTTCTGTTCTTGTACTTGAATACTTAAGAACAGCATTGTTTATTTCATGCTGAGAGCAGAAAGAACACTCACCAGGCTTTTTATTATGCAATTGTGAAAAATGTTGTACGTAACCTCTGTCACTTTAAAACAGCCATCGCCATGGGATCCTGGAATGTCAAAATACAGTATAAAGATTTATCTTTGATTCTTAAAGACCTTGACAAATGAAAACTTTGGCTTCTGAAGAGACATTCAGAAGCAGATATATGACATTGAAAGGGAAGCCATGGGGTGACTTAAGCTGTCACTATGCTCTGACATAGTTGTGTTACTAAATAGATGTTTGCCTGTCGCATGCTTGTGGATAGAATAGAAATCTCCCATCTTCCATAGTCTATCCTTTCTAGTTTTTCCATGTCTTTATATGGATTTTTTTTTTACTTATAATTGATCCAATAATTTCTTCCAACAAAATAAATATTCTTTATTCTTCTTATTCTTCTACAAAGGACTGCTTCATGCTTTACTTCCATGAGATGTTGAAAACATCATGAGTATTTCATTTTATGAAAGCCAGAAGGATGCAGGAAGTGTTCAGTAAATAGGTTTATAAAGATATATATTTATATAATCTACATATTGACTTTAATTCCCTAACACTATATCTAACTTAGCTATCACATACCATTCACTGTAATGCCTACACTAGCCTCCTGTGTCCCTACTGGACTGTCTGGACTGTCTGGACTGTCCCCCATTGCCCCTACTATGTCCCTGATAAACATTTCATGTAATACTTAGCTGCTTAGATGGGTTACTTAGACGTAAATATTTTGCTCCGACTTAAAACACAGGAAAGACAATATGTTTTTACATGACAAATAATTGTCTGTAGAACTCACTGGTATAATATGCTGTTGAGAACAAATGTGTAATTGAATTTTTAAACAATCATTAAGCCCATTTATGGGCAAAGATTCATCAAGGGTTATTAAATTCACTAGCAAGATGAAACATGTCATCGTGAAAATAGCCACAACCTGGGAGAGCATGATATGGGTCTGTTACTCAACATTTTCTCTCTTCTCATAATGACTGTTTTTAGGAGATACTTTGGGCTATATCATTTTTTTTTGTCTGATCCAGGATATCTTCTTTTATCTCTTTATGTTCTATGTCTTATGACTTTATTTTACACTCTTAGCTGCAAAAATAATAACTTTAAAAATGCTTTATGTAACATGCTACAAGACATTTCTCTGCAGGAGCTGAGATTTTTCATCTCAAAGTAGAATCAAAGTATCTGAACAAATGATACAATTGCTTGTTTGAAGAGTTTGAGAAGTCCATATGCATATTTTATGTATTATATGCACTAAATTATACAGATATTTGTGAAAATATGCATATTTGCACAAATATATGTAGGGGGAGCAGGAAAGAGAAAGAGGGAGAATGTAATTGACAGATATATAAAAACTCTTGCCAAAGAAATTCTCTATTCCAATGAGTCCTAGTAGTTACAAAATATATTCACTGAGTTATAAATAAATAATGCTATCTATCACAAATTGTTTAGTGACAATGTATCCCATGATTCTGCTTTGATTTTCTACAAGGACTTGCTTTAGAATGAATTGAATTTTTAATTCAGCCTGCCTTTACCTATCAGGGGAAAGAAAAAAGAAAAAAATCATTTTTAGACCTTGTATGTTTAGATTACATATACCTTTTGCACTTGTGTGAATGTGTGAAGGAATGAATACATTCATATATAGATATATTTACATGAACAGATGTACATTTGACATACATGCAGATTCTCATGCTCTTTGTGTACACAAATGGATACTCAGATTGTACAAACGTTTGTATCTGTGAGTTCATATCTGAAGCCTATCTATGGAAGCAAAAAAAAAGAGTAGAAATTGAAAACTAAAGCTGTTTTCCTCCCCAGTCCCTTCACTATATCAGCTTTAAGTAAAAGAATATTCTCAATGAAAAACAGGACTCAGATAACGTAGCAGTTTGACCCAAAGGCAGCTTCATGAGCACTTAGAGCTCTTGCAAAAGTATATGTCCTGGCCACAAATTAATTAAAAAGCAACAATTTTTATTATTTCAAAAATGACAGGAGGATATATGTATGCAGGTTCTCCAGCTGTTTGTTAGTCTTTGCTGAAAGATAAGTAGTGTAATCCTTAATTGAAAAAAGTTTCTGTATTTGCTTCAAATAATAGATTCTATTTTTGTAATGTTGATAGACAATTGTGACTTATTTTCTGATTTTTTTTCTGATAAATCACTAATTTTTTTTCCACTTGATGTCCTCTCAGAAATATGAAGTCCTTCCTTAATCTTGAAGGACTTAAATCTGGTTTCACTGTGCATCATATACCATATTAGATTCATGGGTTAACTAAATACACACTATCCAAATACGAATATTTTCTTTGTCTCAGCATGTACATTCTTAGCTATTTTAGCCAACAATAAAATAGTGTTGACTCTGAGCTTATTGAAAAACAAACCAATTCTAGAAACTTCTACAGCTCTGAGTTTTCTTTATAATTAGGATTAAGTGAAGGTTACTTAGCTAGTTTGGGCGATACAACAGAAAGTGCAAGTTAAATGCAAATTTATAAAAGTCAATAGCCACTTAAAATAAATGCTTCCAAATCAAAACCCTTAAAATTCTCCTGATACTTAAAGTTTTTCTTCATATAGGCCAATTTCATTTTTCAAATTGTATTCTGAAAAAAAGATAACTCTTCATTAAAAAGTGTCCCCATCTTTTGGTCCAGTGTAAGAATCTTAGAGATTTTCCACACAGAATTTCAGTGAAGGTGGACCATCTTAATTTTATTAAAAAATGAGGAAGTAGTAAGACCTTCAAGAACATCCAAGTGTAATATGTAGAACACAGAAAGAGGTGATTGAGGGTATTTATATCAGTTAAACACATCACCCCAGTTTCATCAAGAGGAAACTAGGCAACATAGAAAGCATATTGAGTTTTCATGAGCTTAATACAGATGAGTTATTAAATCTTATTCTATTCATGCCAATTTATTCCTGTTCTAAGTTAAAACATTCAAAAATTCATAGCTTTGGATTGCATACAACTTTAGATGGTATAATATTAAAGACCAAAATGATCTTAAAACCAAAGTCCATGGACCAATTCTGATTAGATTTAGTTTTCAGAGGCATTTCTCTTATTAAATGAATTCATAATCTGCTTTTGGGCAACTGTGTTCCCAGTGTGCAAGATATGGATGGAATCAATGAGCTAGAGAAAGATATGAGCCAATGAGCTGGTGAAAAACAATAGCAGCCAAAGACATATTAGCACAGAGACACTTTAGTCACCTTTTCAATAAATTAAAATAATATAAAATGTAAATAGACTTTTAGTTTGCCTTAAGTTGTATGTGTGTCCAAAGTGATCTAAATGTAACATAAATGACATTTTCCCTCAAGCTTGGAGAGAGGAAAAAATTGAGCCTGTGTTTCTAACTTACGCAGTCTGTGATTCCTGGTCTACTAAATCAGTTTGAGTTTTTTGTCTAGAAATCATCCTTCCTTAAATAGGTTTTATAACTTTGATGCACATTTGACAATATTATACAAACATATTTAGCAGTATCCTCACTTCTAAACAAACACACGCAAGTATAACTAGGAACACAAGCATAAAGAATGTAATAAATGTTCTTGTAAGAAGAAATAATGATATAATAGTTATTACAGAATCTTAACACAACAGCTTTTGTGACAAGGATATTAGTAATATATGTATTGTATCAATGTGAGAAGAAACTGGAAAGGAATTAACCTACAGTCTATACTGAATGGATGGGAGGACAAATATAATAAGCTGTGGCTGGGTAATGAAGGCAACACTGGATATTTAAGGTTTTTATATGATACTAAGAGAAATGAAAAGCTCCAAGCTGGAAAAGTAAAGTACTAGCAAAATTTTAAAATAAAAATCTCAAAATCAGATAAAAGGAGGATTTAGACATTTTTGTGCTGTGTAAATGCTACAAAACAAATCAAGTTATGTATGCGAGTGTTGGAATTTATTAAAATTTTCTTCTTTAAGGGCAGGTGGAGATATGTTTGGATTACTGTATGACTAAAAGAAAGAATGCACAGGTTATGATTATTCTGAATGCCTACAAATAAATATACCAAAATACAAGTTAGGTAGCAAGATATAGAATGTGGATATCTAACAATGCAGGAGGTAGTTAGGGCGAGCATGGGAAAGCAAAATTTCAACTTACTACATTTGTTAAATTTTTCTTTTGCTTCAACAAACAAGATTAGTAAATGTTTCTAATGCAGGAGAAAGAAGTTTAAGGAAGTGAGCAGCTCGTTTTGAAGACAACTTTTCTTCCTTTCTTATAGGCAGGATAGATCCAGGACAGGATAAATCCTGAAAGACAGGATGGTTGGCAGATCCAGTGTCTATGGATTATCCTTTTCTCTACCCAATCCTAAAGAAAGGAAATCATTAGTAATTAGTTTAGAGTCAAAAAACTTTTTAGCTGTATTTATACAGAGAATATGCAGGATGGAGGCTGTGGGTGAGAATCCAGAAGGTACTTTGAAATAAATA
The DNA here is from genome assembly GCA_032353885.1 of Nothura maculosa. NCBI lineage: Eukaryota > Metazoa > Chordata > Aves > Tinamiformes > Tinamidae > Nothura > Nothura maculosa. Next base: position 323,410 of record JAUBOD010000237.1, on the reverse strand, counting down.
CTTTTGAAAGTCACTATGACAGATACTGTGCTTACAGTACTTTCACTGAATTGTATATATACTTCCCTTATTCCACACTTAATTAATGGCTTAGATTCCACGGCCAAAGATGTTAAGAAGTAAATTGATTAAATTCAAGAATAGATTATATCACATTGAATGCAGAAAAGGCAAACTATCTACTAAGAATACATGACAACAGAGGAAGAATGAGTGATAAATAGAGTGAGGGTTAGTTAAAGAAATAAAATACAATGAGTCATATACTGAGTATAGTCCAACCTCAACCATTCTGTGATTGTTTGATTCTGTGAAATGAGCATCCAACAGACCATCAAAGCATCAATGAAAGCATGTGGTAACCCATACAGGAAGCAGATGAGACCATTAGGAAAATGTAGCGTTTCACACTATCGTAATGCATTGCTGATATTAAGCTGTCTAAAATAGTGGGAAATAGAGTTATAGATATACATATTTAAATGAATGCTTAGGAGTGATGGAAACATCTGTACACTCTGTTATCTCATGGTTAGATGCAGGTGGCCAAACTATTCAGGAAAACAACAGTCAGGCCTATTTTAATATGGATATACAAAGAAAGGAACTACAGTGTTAAGCATCAACAGCAAACTAAACTTGTCTTGTCCTCTGCTTTATAGGATTATGATGTAACTCTAATATTGCTTGCATCTCAACTTTTTGCTCATATAGTCACAGTTCTGTATGTACTTCGAATATAAGTTTCAGTTCCTTTGTTGACATAAAACTATTAATAGCTTTAATTAACAAGGTCTTGTAAGCTTTTCTGTCTGCTTGTACTGGAAAATACATAGACAAGTTACAATTATATTGTCCAGGCATCTGAAAGATAGTGTGTATATAACAAAACCACAATTATAGAGATATTGTTAGGGCTTTGTACTTTCTAGTGATGTATGTACTCAAAATCAATATGTGCTGATGGAAGCAAGGGCTAGCACATTTCAAACCTAGCAGGGTGACAAAGTACTGCCTAGGTTTGCCCTGCACCTGCAGCTTTATTATTCTGAGCAGTGATGCCAGCAGGTCACACAAGTTAAACAGCCTGCATTTGCCTGGGAATTGCCTGAAGAGAGCGAGCTCTCCTCTCCTCTCCTCTCCTCTCCTCTCCTCTCCTCTCCTCGCCTCTCCTCGCCTCTCCTCGCC
>JAUBOD010000237.1:297346-319861 GCA_032353885.1 Nothura maculosa | reverse complement strand
CTCCTCTCCTCTCCTCTCCTCTCCTCTCCTCTCCTCTCCTCTCCTCTCCTCTCCTCTCCTCTCCTCTCCTCTCCTCGCCTCTCCTCGCCTCTCCTCGCCTCTCCTCGCCTCTCCTCGCCTCTCCTCGCCTCTCCTCGCCTCTCCTCGCCTCGCCTCGCCTCGCCTCTCCTCGCCTCTCCTCTCCTCGCCTCGCCTCGCCTCGCCTCGCCTCGCCTCGCCTCGCCTCGCCTCGCCTCGCCTCGCCTCTCCTTCTCCTTCTCCTTCTCCTTCTCCTTCTCCTTCTTCTCCTTCTCCTTCTCCTCCCCTAATTTAAGCCCATCTTGGGGAAAAAAAGGTAAGGATAATCAGTAGGGAAAGTCTTTTATGCCTTTTTCATTATTAATTTGGCAGAGGCATTAAATTAATTAAATTGTGTCAGAAACCACGTTCTGGACTCTCAAATGTCTTCAAGATTCTAGAGAAAGGGGGAAAATAAAATTATGTGGTTAATTCAAGCTTGCTTGTGGTTAATTCAAGATTTTAGTATTTTTTCAGGAGCCAGAATGACTATTCTTGAGTTTCAGAAGTGAAAATGTCAGTGATGATTTAATTTGGATGGATTTTAAATAAATACTCTGTGTATGTGTGTGTATGTGTGTGTGTGTAGAGGAGAGCCCAACTGCAAGTCACAGAGCTCTGTCCTATCAGAGAATTGTGCACAAGAGGAACAAGGAGAAAAGTCCCAGACTGTAATTAGCAGATAAGCAGCCAAAACTTCCCAGACCTCAACAAGGAAGTTACTGTTTTTCTTCAGTGAATTCTGGTGAGAATCATCATTTTAAGACAGACAATCTACAGACATCACAGCAACTGGAATCCCCTGCGCCATTTGGGTATTCTCAATATAGAAAGAACATTTTATAATACACACAGACAAAAAGGCTGTGACATATCAGGAGAGATTAATACAATTTAACACACTACGTTACTGCTTGAGGGAAAGACTATAGCTAATGATATAACAATCTTCAAATACCTCAGAGGTATAAGAAAAGTTATTAAAATTTTATTTACTATAATGTCTTTTCCATCAACAACACAGATTATTAACTCTCTGAGGAATATAAATCGGGAACAATGAGACCTACTACATAAGGAAATTTCAGAAAAAAATCTAGAAATTGAACAACCTGCACAGGAATATTTAGGTTAAATTTTAGAAAATAACTTTAAAGCATAAGTCTTTTAGAGCTTCATCCTGTACCATTAACATCTTTGTGGATTTAAAAAGTGACTTGAATGAAAAATTAAGGTGGGATTCCTCTGGCAATAGTATGAGCAACCAAAAGGAGTACTTAATATGTGAAATTCACTTCCATCAAAAATGTTTTTAGAGAACTGTGTGTGAGGGAATATCAGGGAGGAATATAATGGGATTTTTTTTTTTCCTATAGTGGTCTGAGCTGACCTCAAAGACTTAGAAACTGACTTTCATCTACGTTCTGGAGTATTACATGCAGATATTCTGGAGATTGAGCAGATCAATTACATATCATACACTGTATTTTATACCTATTATGAGATTTTGATATTATCTCCTATCAGATATGCCACAATGAAAGTAGACTCCTTTTTAGAACTTGATAGTTGATGCAAAATAAGAATAAGGCTACATATATGTATTAAATTCCACCTTTGCTGAAAAACTGCTTATTTCCATAAATCTTACTATGTGATAGACTGCTTTTCTATAAGTGTTTTCACAAGATTAGGTTCTTCCATACCCTAAATGCCTGCTACAGAATAATAAACCTGCTGCACAAGGGCAAAGTATCAAGATACAAGTGAAAATTTACCCGATTTCAATGGACTGTTTTCTATGTGACAGCTATTTAGTTTGAAGCATTTGCCTATTTTGCATTCTAAACTCTCCATGACATAATTTCAGAGCAGAGGCAGTAATTTTATTGAAATAACTCCTAGTCCTAAGATTTATGATAGAAAACTGGTTTCAGTAACAGCTGAACTATAGCAAAACTCCATTTTCAATGCATGCAAAATATTGAGCCTTCCTGTGATTTAGTGCAAATTTTGGGTGACAGAGGATGTATTGGTAGTGCGTAATATACCATACAGCTGAGTTGTGGAAATCTTCATCTCTGGATGCTGTATTCAGTGAAAGCTTATACTTACTGGAACAGATTGAATGAACTCATGGAATGGAAATATACCGTGGTTTATTAAACACTGACGAACAACTTTTGGCACAGGAAATTCCTAGCCCACACATAATTCAAGGGTAAGAGAGTACTTATTAGAAGAGTCCTTGCCTTCTTACAGTTAAATCTAGGTGCTCACTTCTGGTCTTAGAAGACAGTGTTCAAGACAGTAGAAGGCAGGGTTAAAGATAGTGAATATTGCTACTCTCCTGAGTGCAGAACTGTGCTCAGTAAAAGCTACTTATAGCATTGTTTGTGAGCACCTGCACTTCACTGGCAATTATCTCATTATCTCTATGTTTGATTCTATTCTGGTCCTGACATTGTACAGTAGTACATGAGAGTCCTTGTGTTAGTAAGTGAGAAACTGATTTTTCTGACTGTGAACAAACAGAATCTTAGAGATCCACTTGCTGATGGAGAGGGGATTTGAAATCAGATTTTTTTTTCTACTTTTACAAAAACGGATTCTGTGTGATAAATCTCATTGTTTTCTGTGTGCATTTTTGATGTATTCACAGATGATTCTGTGGTAGGATTTTTACCGTTATGCTCACTTGTCCACAACAGTCATAAAAGCAGACCTCATATTTTCCTTGGTTTCTTTGCAGTACTACAGTTAACATTTACAAAAAATGTTAGCATCAGTCAGATGTTCGTCAGATTAGCTTAAAAAAATATGCTTATGGAAATTTAGAGAAGAGAAAACAGAAAGAAATCGTGCTGAAAGATACTCAGCTGACAAGGTAGTGTTCAACAGATTCTACAATTTGTTCCTTATAATTAGCTTTGATTGTAAAGAGTGGTATATGGAAAGACTTTAACATATTCTCTAGCAGAAACAATTTGGCTACTGATTGACTGCTCTTCTTCCTTAGAAACAGCACATTATGTAACATTTCTCAGAGAAGAGCATGCCTTCTTATTGACCTTCATGCAGTTAAATCTCCATTAGTGATTTTCTCAGAGCTTTGTTAAGATGCATGCTTTGCTCCTATATTTGAATTAAGTAAAAACAAGCAAACAAAATCTTTCCTTTTTTCTATTACTTGTTAGTTAAAATTTTTGTCATTTTTTTCACTCTCAAAAATTAAATCTAATTCAAAGATTACCTTTGTTCTGTGGAGTGTATCTTACAATTGCATAACCACTCTTAAAACTACTTGAATCATATATGATGAATTTTGGAAACCGATCCTATAAATAGTTTATACTGGTACCACAGTGGAAGAGTTCTTGGAATGAAGCCTAGTAAGAACTAGTAAGAGCTCTTACAACAAGCAATGCCTATTCTGTGAGCAAATCTGTATGATTTCTTTGTATCCACTGTTGTCTTTGTTGTCCTTCTGCCTGTTAAATTGGATGGGCAAAACTCAGTGCATGACAGAAGTATTTTCTGAGAAAACATTTTTGTAGAATCTTAGCTAGAAATTATGTTAATTAACCTGTATAGCTTGGAAAATGAATAGAATCTATTTGGTGTGAAATATAATTAAATATAAATTTTAACATATGTTAACATTTATGTTAAATATTTACTATGTGTTAAAATACTCATGTTAATCATTTAAAAATAACATGTACATAAATATAATAAAACCTGTACAGAAATATAATATTGTTATAATACCTAGATTGTATATAAGACCACAAAGGATCTCTAGCCCATCATTTAGTCCACCTTTAGTCCTAAGTAGGATATTCTCTCTATATAGATCTCATTCTTAACACACATTTGACTTGACTTTTCTTTAATAGACTTTCTTAAGGCAATCCACTAACTTGATCAATAAAACTTCTTCTCATATATCAGTTATCTTCCTCATAGTTTGGTTCCTTTTTGTCTAAGCTATCAAGTACACAAGTGTACTTGTGTATATAACATGAATGTGAAGACTAGTATCATGCTTTACCTTCCTTACCTGCATTTTCCTCAAAAAAAATCTTAGAAAAACACAAAGATTTCAGTGTTCTTCATTGCTCAAGTTCAGAGGAGGTCCCAGATGACTGGAGACTTGCCAGTGTGATGCCCATGTACAAGAAGGGGCAGATGGAGGATCTAGGGAACCACAGGCTTGTTTGTCAGCCTGACCTTGGTACTGGGGAAAGTTGTGAGATAGATCTTCTTGTGGGCTATCACACAGCAAGAGTGTGACAACCAGAGGATCAAGCCTAGCCAACCTAGGTTCATGAAAGACAGGTTCTGACTGATCAACCTGTCATCCTTCTATGACTGGATGACTCGCCTAGTGGATGAGGGAAAAGCTATGGTCTTAGTCAATTTAGACTTCAGACTTTGAGACAATCTCCCACTGTCTTCTCCTGGAGAAGCTGTCAGTTCATGGCTTAGACAGGTAGACTTTTCACTGGATGAAAAACTAATTGGATGGAAAAGCCAACAGAGTGGTAGTGAATTAGGTTAAATCCAGCTGATGGGGGTCATTGCTCATGACCAGTCAAGGGTAACTTCTGGTCTAGTCCTTTTTAATCTGGGGGAGGGAATTGAATGAATCCTCATAAAATTTGCAGATGACACCAATCTGGGAGGAAGTGTAGATCTGCTTGAGGGTAGGAAGGATTTACAGCGAGATCTGGACAATCAATGGGCTGAGATCAACCACATGAGGTTCAACAAGGACATATGTCAGATTCTGCACTTCGGTCACAATAACTCCATGCAAACTACAAGCCTGGTGCTGAGTGACTGGAAAGTTGTGCGACATAAAATGATCTAAGAGTGTTGGTTGATAGTCAGTTGAACAGTTTTTACACAGCATCTTAACCAGAAGGAATTCAATGATATTTAGCATTAATTTTGTATACAAAGACTTCTGATGCAATGTCATAAGCATGATTAACCATATTATCATGCTAGTCTTTCAAATATATTTGGACATTCTGAGAAAAATATAAACAAACTCTTTAATTTTATTGTATTGAACACCAAGTTACCAAAATTTTACATATCCTTGTCATGGCATTTTAATGGTATTTGGTGGATATGAAGTGCAAGCAGAATTAGATATTATTTGAGAAGAAAACATATATAAATTAAAAAGCTGTGCTAGTATGCTGTTTGTAGATCTCACTTTGACAGCATGATTGTAAATGTATCATCTTTGCTACTTTGAAGTTTTAATGTCATCCTCTTTCATTTATGTCATTAAATATAAATACTGCTGAAGGTTAAAGTCTTTCATGATATCTTGCTCGAAAAATAAACATTTTGCAACTAGCCAACTGTTTATGAATATGCATTTGAGTAAGAGAAGTATATTACATTTTTAATTTTGATATGATTAACAATGATATGATAACAGACAAAATTTATGTTTAGAGGAAAAAGGAACAGATGAAAAATTGATATAAAAGGATCTATAATTCCAACTCTGTCATCAGATTTAACTACTCCTTTACTCTTTTGGGAGAAAAGAAGAAATCTTTAGTATATTTTGCTAACAGATCTGGCAAGTACTTAGAATCATCTCTGAAAGGAATTTTCTTATTTCAGGTTTGAGAAGGTCTGTGGGAAAAAAAAAACACTCATTAAAAAAGAGAAAAAATGAAAAAAATCTACAAAGTAGATAGGAAGAAAGCCTGAAAGTAGTGATTTACTAACTTTTTTATTATTATTTTTCATTTTTGATACATTATTTTCAGAAAGCTAAAGACTGATTATTGATCCTAAATCCATTACAAAACCTTTAGATCATAGGAAGAAAGCTACCGAAATATAACTAAAGCTTGTAATTGTGATGCAAAGAAAATAATCAGTTTAATTTCCTCAGGGCAATTTTATTGGGGTATATATTGCTTTAGGCTGTAAACATAATTATATACGATACTTTCAATTATTGACTTTGATTAGTAAATATATTTTATTTACTCTTTGAGGAAAGAAGCGGAAGCTTTCCTCTAATAATAGTTGTTTTTCAATTATTCCATATTCTTGAAATACAAACTAGGCTAGATAAATTAGATGAATTTCCATACATCTTACCTAATGATTGCAATCATCCATAATCTTTTAATTTATTTTCTTTCTAAAAGCAAATCTAAACACAGGGCCTTCGGATGAAAATCTCCGAACTATTTGATCTATGTCACTTGGTATGAAAACTAATGGAAAATTCTAGCAATTTTTATTAAAAAAATAGACTTTATTTCAATTTAAGTTAGCATTATCCAACACTGATGCACAAATTCTCGAAGAAAATCTCCAAGATAATACTTATCTCAAAGATAATACTTAAAATATGACAGCATGATATAGCTCATTGAATTTAGCCAGCAATTTACAAACTACTTTAATTTCATGAAAACTCTTATTTGCTGCCATCAGCCCAAAACTTTGATAGTTTCCATTTCTGTCTTTTTTAAGATGATTCTGACCTACCCATGGAGACTGTAAAATCAAATGGATTTTGATTTTATAGATTTCCGATTTTTAAGGGCTACTCTGTATCCTTCTGAGAATTTAACTCAGGTTACAGATGTGAAGATAGGGCACTTTTCTTCACATCTTTGAAATCTTGGAAATCGTATTGCCTGTGAGAGAAAGCACCAGCATGACACATCTTGTTTTTACATGCAAGTTTCACTTCAGTACTTTTGGATATTTTTTTTTCATACACATTTCTCTTATGTCCAGTTTTCCTCTCTTGTCTTTGCCCACTTTTTTGCCCTCAAACCTGCATAACTTACTTACAGAAAGACTAAATGGCTAAAGAAATTCCCAGGACGACACAGCTTGATTTTAAGACCATCATAACAGCCAGTGTGTTTATATGCACACCACTTTGAGTAAGAGAAGTCAAGGTTAGCTGTCAGCTTGTGACTTTGCTTATTCGCTCTGTAAATCTTCCAGAAGATATTTTCTAACTATGTCTGAAGATACAATAATTTATTTGCTAATTCTCTTAGGACAGCATGTGCCCCTATTTCTTTTTTTTTTTTTTTATTCCCTTTCATATTTTGTTTGTGTGCTTTTAAATTACTATATGATCTACCGGAGATTATACCTTCACCCAATCCTCTGCCACAGACTGCTGTCTGTTATGACTTAGCTAATTTCTGTAGTAAGATACAGAATTTTTGTCCCTGAACATCATTTGAATAATAACTCTGGGAAGTTATTCTAGCATTTTTTTTTTTCTTAAAATGTGATTAGTTTTTTTTTTTCAACAAGTTCAGAGAATTATGATTTTTCTAATTTTTCTAGAGTCTCATCTCAGCCCAGTTCAGGGCCATCAATCACAGCCCTGCATTGCTGCAGCGATGTCAGCTCCAGTGCTGCTGCAACCTGATTCTTGCCTGGCCACAGGACATCTGACCCCATCTCCATCCCCAGGCACCTACTCTCTTGAGATAAGAGGACAAGCCCTGGTGTCCTTTCCTCCCACAGTACCTGTACACAGTACATTTTTACTGTGTACATTTACAAATGTACCACTACCATTTTTACTAATATTCATAGAATAAAAATTCATTGGAGATTCTGCCTTGACCAACTTTATCTCTGAGGTCAAAGATTAAAGATGCCTTGAAGACACTCAGAGAGGGGTGGGCAGCCTGCTGAAGTGAGCCTGCTGGTGCCCATAAAGGGCACATCAAAGATGTAGACCTAGATAAGAATACCAATGAGAACTGTGCAGGCTGCTCTGACTGCAGTTACTTTCTCCAGATGCATAATCCTCTGTACTCCGTGCTGTTTTCATATTTCAAATGCATATCCTTCTGATGAAATTTGTTTAGATTTAATCTAAATACTTATTGAGAAATAAATATTTAATTGCTTAAAGTACTAGTTTTCACATTTTAACATTTTACAAAAGAGGAATAAAAGAATAACAGGTAAGAGTTTCTAATCATTTCACTCTCTGACAAGGTATAACTTGATGATGACTTGTTATTGTTAAAGGAATCATATGTGAATATATTTGCTTTATTTCATTTCTGTAATTTTGCTAATTAAAAAAAAAAAGTGACTGCCATGCATCATATAAATACCATTAACTTTCTAATGTTCATTTCCAAAAAAATCACAACTATCTAAATTGTCTGACTCTTATTAACAAGATTTACATGGGTTGGGGGTTACATTCTAAACAGATTTGCTCTTTGGAGTGAGATGCAATATTGTCCTCTAATAAATCAGAAAAGAGGTTAAAGAACAACATAAGTTGCAGTGCTTAAAAACTGTGTGCAGTTTCTGTCATTAGCATAATTTTTCATTCCAGCTCATACTGAACAAGGCCTTGGAATATGAGGACATCCTGGTTAAAAAAGTTTTATTTTAACAGGAATTGCGTTATGAAAGAGTGGAGACTGTTTGTCCAGTTCATATCACAGATATTTCAGCATAAAGTTAAAAAAATGAATATGACTTCCTTTCTCCCACAGTGCAAAAATTAAGGTCTGACTTTCTATGTGCTTTTTATAGATATATTCTTTACTGTATCTTTTTTCTAAAAATGTTCTATATTTTCTCATATGTATTTCTCATTTTGTTTATAACTAGGCTTCCTACACTATAGAATCTGACCTGTGAATTCTCACCTTAGCAAATTCAGACATGTCTTTTAAGGACAGTGATGTACTTTTGCTGCTGCTCCAGGCTCTGAGAGCCATCTCAAGCAGCAATTCAGAGATGTTTGTTCTGAGTGACACTAGCCACTTTATATCCTACTATTGTGTATTTTCTCTAGATATTTCAGTCTCTTCAAGTACTCCTAGATGCAATCTTCCTGATTACAGCCTACATGAGTTCATGATTGATGCAAAATATCACCTATTTCAACTATCTTTCAAGCAGTAAAAAAGTACTATCCTTCAGTCTAATATGCTTGCTTTCACAATTACCATAAAAAAAAATTATGACCTTTTTCTTAGTGCTTGTCATTTGATTTCTAAAAGGGAAGAAAGAGATTCTAACAGAATAAAGAGAGATTTTGTATTTGTGATTTGATGTCTTTCAAATCTAGCTAAATTTCCCAGATTAATTTTACTATTCTACGAGGAGAAAATCTGACAAACAGATGGGAGAGCAAAGCAGCTTCATATCACACCTACTTGGTGATATCACATTAAGAAGGAAAAGCAAAAGGAGCACAAAACTGTAGAAAAGATTATGCAGACTAATGAGTTTTTAATGCTTATATTAACATTAGAGTATATCTTTAGTTTAAAATCTTATATTGAGGATTCAATTAGGAACATGCACATCTATCATGTGCAGCATTATTTCAGGAAAATTGAAGCTTATGCATTCTGGATAGATTTGTCAAGGCCAGGACTCAGAAACTTCTGAGTTATTTAAGTGTATATGGTATACTACCTCTAAAGGAGGTAGTATAAATACAGTCCTACAGATGCAGAATGAGAAGTTGTCATTTTTTTTTCTGTCAAATACCGATGAAAATAATTTCCAAGCAAAGACAGTAAATTGACAAGCGAAAGTCTACAAATTCTGAAAAAAGATTGACATTAACATTAGGAAAGATGAAATAAAAGAGTGAATTCATCCAACCTGTCTTCAGGTCCTGGAATGAGGTGTTCTGGTGGAGAATCTGTCAACAGCGAAGATACTCAAAATGTAGCCTGTAGGCAACTAGTAGCCAAAATAAATCTTGTATCAAGTCTGCATGAGACTTTTCTTTTAAAACTGTGACCAGATCCAAATGATCACTGGGGCCCTTGTGCCTCCCAAATTTGGTGGCTTTTTAGCTTATTGCGATGTTCTTGACACTCTGCAGCTGAGCATGACGTTGTAACTGCTCTGCTCACCCTTCCTAATATGAAAAATAAGTAGAGTTTGTTCCAGTGTACTGTGTCAGAACAGAGTTATGTCTCGGCTCTTGTGGTGGAAATGACAAGGCAACCTGATGCAATGTATAGGAATTAGGATTTTGGAGCTGAGAAGTGTCAGAGTGGAGAGCTCATTTCAAGCATCCCAGATTATTTTGCCAATGAAGCTCTACATCGTGTCCTACTCTCTACCTTCTCCCCTCTCTATCTCCTTTTACATGTACCCTATACTTGCAGCTAAATGCACAACCATTGCCTGAATCCTGACTGTATTAGTGGCAAAATCTTTGACTTTTATTTCTAAGACTATTTTACAGTACACAGGAAGGAAAAACTTCTTTTGCAGTTCTTGGCAACCAGCATTTCTTTGAAGCTTCTACTTTAGAGTGTGACATTGCAAAGATTTTTGAGTTAGATCAACAGGAGATTAAATTACAGATTAGACAGTTGTTTCATTGAAGTTTGCATTAATGAGTGATTTTCTTGTGAATATCTAACAGGTAAGAGACTGATTTTTATCTCATGTGTCACCCAAACCACTTCTGTAGTGACCATGTCCTGTGCAGGCTTGACAGAACACATCAGACCACAGTGAATCACAAAAAGCTATTTAAAAAGTGACATTATAGATACTGCTATCACCTTCTAACTGACTTGCTTGAAGTAAAGGAACATAGTAGTGTATTCATGCAAAAGATACACCAAAGAGTTCATAAGCACTGTGGCATCATTCGTGTGTATTTCACTGTTCATTGTGTTCAGTCTGAAAACACACAACTAGATCCTAAGAAAAACACAGACAAAAAAAGAAGCAAAATAGGAGCAAGTATTTTTTTTTTCCAGAGGATTTCCACTTGCTTTCAGACACACCAGTTCCAATGTGTTTGAATATACAAAGGATTTATGCTTGTGAAGAAAGGTTGTATTGCTTCGGTTCAGCAAATCCAGAGGTGCTCTGTGGTTGCTGTGGTATAAGCTTTCAGCTGCATAATTTCTTCTGTAACTGCTTCTATTTCTGAAATGTGACTATAGAACCTCTGAGTCTTACAATAATAATTTTAATTGACTTTATTACATTGGTTTTGGTCTATACTTAGAGTAGAATAATAAGAAAAAAGTCTTCAGAAAGACTGCCAGGTCCAAAAAGAGCTGCAAGGGAATAATTCTGAGTAATGTAAATGTAAATGTAAAGGTGATAATGGATTTAAGTTTCAGAGGTAAATAGTATTTTACATCTGAATCTTATTGCTCCAAACAATCATTGGAACATTATAGTTGTGCATCAACTCATTCTTTACAAAAATGCAAAAATTATTTCATTGCTTAAAATGTTGAGACTTTAAACCTACAACTCTTTGGGAAAGGCAGCATTTCCGACAGTATAGAACAACCATTAAATCTGCACTGATTGACCAGCACTACCTTAGATGGAGGAGAAGCGCCTATGAATTTAATGATACACTATATTTTTTCCTCAGAGACAATCCAAGTATTAACATGAAGCATAACTGACTGGATGATAGTATGTAATGGAAAAACTTACACGAAGCATTCACATACTGGTTGATTTCTCTTCTTTATTTTCAGATTTTCTGTTCAATAATAGGCTAATAATTTCCACAAAAATAGTGAGCTTAATATTGTCTTTGGAAACTAACAGATATAAACCATAGGAGTGAAAAAGTGAAAGTCACAAGAGAGTTTTAAAAGGACTTATCATGTCTCTTTAATGGAAGATACAAGTTATTATCCCATGTCAGGAGTTGAATTCTATTGCTTGTTCTAGGTCCTTTCAGAATTCTATTGCTTGTTCTATGTCCTTTCAGGATAGTTATTCTTTACAGTCTGCAGTGACTGGGTCTTTGACTGGGTCAATTCCAGTAAGATATATTCTTTATAAGGCCCAGGTTGCAATGGTGTGATTTACATATCTTTCTTGAATACCTTGATCAGATCATTTTATTGAGAGCATATACTTAAACAATACTCTACTTCCATACAGTATCATAAAACCTGCAGTAATTACTTTTTTTTCCATATTTTGAATTGATAAAACTTTACTTAGGACTTTTTTTGTATCATCACAAGAATTTTTAAATTAATTTTAACTGGAACACAATTTGCAAATACCAATTAAATTATTATATATATTTTCTTTTTCTTTGCTTACACAATCTGAATTTAAAGTCATATTTCTTAAAAGTAATATTTCTGGATAATTTTGGAAAAGGACATTATTGTCATGATTATGACAAGATGGAGTTTAGAAATGATTTTCTAGCGGTCAACAACAAAAAAACCCCCAAAAACCTGTTCTGCACATGGTATTTTCATTCTTTTAGAATCACTATGTTAACTGTGAACAAGTTTCCATATGGAAGGAAAAAAATTTTCTTTTGTGTTCAAGCTGTGTATTACATGAATCATTTGGCTGAAAGGAAAGATACTTAAAATCAGTGTACTTTTTTTTTTATATACAGAATTACAATCTCATTTTGCATAGCTTTTTTTGCATAGTTATTTATTTATGGCCTGTACCAACATACACATATTTTGAGCTAGAGCAATGGCTTGTATAACACATGCTTATACGTGTTTTCATATTATAATGCCATTCTCATAAGAAGACCAAAAACAACAAAGAAATTAACTGATAATTAACACTATTTAAATAAACTTTATTTATTTGGAAATCCAAATGGGTTAAAATCAGTCTAATCAGATCCAGAAAAAAAATCAAATATAGAAATAATTATATAGCAAGTAAACTTATAGCTTTGTTCTTCTGATACCTCAGGCTACATATGTCCCTCTGAAGTTTCAAGTCATGTGTCAACAAGAATTTCACTTGCATTAATGATGAACCTGTCTCCTGTCTTTCAAATTCTATTTCTACATAGAAATATAAAGAATTAGGTGTATAATTTCAGAATTAAATGAAAATAATCCTAAACCAATACCATCTTAAATCATCAATATCAACAATATCCACTTCTTCAACAGCAGGCAGGCAGAAGAGAGAAAAGATTACTTTTAAAAATTCTTCTCCAAATGTTTTTTGAATATATATTTCTCCCTGGAAATATCTCTTACTCTTTTCACATCAATAAATTCTAATAATTTCAGTACCTTCTCCTGCCTTTCCTGAACTGGGGTTACTGTAGATAGAACAATGTATCTTAAGATGTAAGTGGGAATTCTGCAATTTTTTTTTGCTGAATTCTGAATAGCTTGTTCCTACATTGCAATAATCTAAATACAGAACTGAAGAAAACTCCACTGAGACTTTGAGTCTTGTCCTACATGTTTTTATCTCCTTCACTTGACTAAGAAGAAGGAGATAATGTATTTTCTTATTAGATTCTGCTTCTATTCTACTTCTGTAGGGATTATCTGCAATTTTATGCTCTCACAAATAGGTGGCACTAATGAATTCTACATTTTTAATAATTTCTTCTTTTCAGACTAGGAAAATATAGCTCGGTCCTGCCCTTTGAGAAACACCTTATTGATCATTACTACTGGTAGCAACATTGAACTAGGTTAGGAAGGTAGATACAGAGGAGTGTTTTCCACTTAAAAGAGATCAGTAACTTCTACTGAATGTAACAAGAGTTATTCATTCACTGGTGTAGGAGAAGAGTGCCTACATATTGCATGACAATGAGAAAAGTTTGTTGTTCTTTAATATGAAATATGTCTAGGATGACATAATGTATTAACAGTTCTTATTAAAGAACTCGTTAAATTAATTGAACATGAAATATTATGTGGTACACTAGAAATGCCAAATAGATATCACCTTGAAATGTGAATTCAAGTCATTCTCTCTGATAGTGTACACTGGGACAGCCCTCTGAGTGTGAACATAATTAGAGCTACTTTTTCAACTTGAGCCAGTATAGATTTGAGATTATCATTATCTTCTAAATAGGATGCTTCCAGAGACAATGTTAACTTCCTAGACAGAGTTGGGTAGTCCATTTTTTTTGATACTGCCAAGAATAGAATCTGACCTCAATCTGTGCACTGAATAAACCTATCTATCTATCTTTCTATCTATCTATCTATCTATCTATCTATCTATCTATCTATCTATCTATCTATCTATCTATCTATATGTAGGTAGATAGGTGCATACACTCATACACATAAACATATTGCATGAAATAACAGGTACTGCAATCTTGCTTTAATTTATGACATGCTGCTAACGAAGTTTTATGCTATTGAGCAAGTAATATGAAGAAAGAATGTATGAGAATTTACAGATAATTTTAAGACCAATCTCTATTTTGAAACTCTCTTACTAGTTTGAAGGCCATGACATAAGCATTTTTTTGATGCAAAGTAGCTATTACTATAGTATATGTTATATATAGTATAATAGTATATTACTAAAGTAGCTATTACTATTATGGAACTATTTAGCATTTTGAAAATGAATGTTACTTATCTATTTGATAGAACAGGAATTATAAACTGAGAAAAAAATTCCACAGAATGTTTTCTGAAAAACAATGAAGTAAAAGTAGTTGAGAAAAAGGAATAAATTCTGTTCTGTTCTGTTCTGTTTAATAAAATCAGAATGAGAAGAAAATACACACTGTTTGCATGCAGCCCGTACTGATGTGCATGATGTACACTCTAGCTGAAGAAACACAAGGAAACACCATCTCTCAGAAACATCATTCTTCCTGGGTGTTTCTTACTACAGTGAAAATGTGGAAAATATATATTATTCTCTCCTGCAATATCCTGAGGTGCTGTCTTCTGTAATGACATTGATATTAATATGTACATAGTTCCAGTGTCATTTTTTTTGAATCTGTATTTAACAGGCAAAGACTGGTCTTGTTCATACTATTAAACTCTCTTAAAGGCTGGTCACTTTTAAACTGCCACTTGAAAATAGTCCACTAGCCTGTAATAACCCTAGAAATGTGCCAATGAACTCTCTGAAAGTGTGATTGCTGACACAGGCAGAAAGCATGCCCAAATCATTGCACCATATCTATGGAATTCTAATTCTCATCTGTGGCAAGTCTAGTTCCAGCACTTGCACCTGCACCTGCACCTGCTATACAGTGGATATACAAGAAAGAATATTCCTATTTTTTTTCTTTCCAATCCCTCAGCTTTGTAAAATATTTTAGGAAGAGACATTAGGATAAAAGTTGCATGGATCACTCTGGTCTTTATCATAACATGGTTAGGAAGGAGCTCCAGGTTTAGTGCCTTCTATTTATTCTCTCCTTGTTCTGCTGAACTGTGACTCTCGCAAGTTTGTCCGTAAAACTGTTGATGTGGCCATGCTGCAAGCAGTAACATTGCACTGACCAGGGTTTAAAGCAATCCTAAAATATTAACAAAGATTTTTTATTTCATTTGACCTATTTATCTTGCTTTAGAAATACATATCCTTTCACAGGCAAACTAAGCCTTCTCAATTTACTGTTGTTTATCCTCTCTCACCTGAAAGATATCTGTAAAAAAGAGACACAGTAGATAAAATGGTCATAAAATCTATCCCAATTTTACTATATATCCCTATGTAAGGAAAGAAGATACATAGATTTCTAGATACTAGAAAATTAGATATGAACTTGAATGTGAGTATATATCAAATGACCCCCTCCCCCCATTTTTTCCTCCAGTTGATTAACAGTCATCTGAAAACAAACAATTAAAGCAGGTCATTTTCTTGACCAGTAATTATAATTCAAATGTAAAAGAAATAGTGCTGGCAATATGTTCCAATAGGTCTGGAGTATTATTTCATGGTACAATGTAATAAAATCTAAAAATCTGTAAAAGGAGGAAGGAAAGAAAAAAATAATTTCAGGGTTGAGAAGTATTTAAAAGGCTATGTCTCCAAATTTTCACAGAAACAACAGATTTTAAAATGAATTCAATAATTTGAAAGTCAAAAGTCATAATATCTCTGAAAAATAAAATAAGAAAGGCTGTGATAGTACCTTTACAAACCAAGAAGTACTGATGAGGATGTAGCTATGACAGATTATCAGGAGATGGTAATTACTAAAAAACTTGCAAGAAATCTAAAGAAGAGGTGAATAAATAGTGTGACAAGAGTTGTTAAGCAGATGTCTCCCAGCAATATTTGAAATAAGCATACTTTCACAAAGACTGGATAAGGATTTTTCTTTTTACTGTGAAGATAGTAAAGCAGTTGATCATGTTACCCCTAGAGATAACACCCCCATTCTTGGAGATTATAGAGGAGGATTGAGCTCTGAGCAACCTGATCTGCCCTTATAACCGACTCTGCAGTGATAAGGAGATTGGACCAAGAATGTCCTGAGTCCCTTTCCAATATGAATTATCTTACAAACTTATGATTCCTAATTAGACAATAGGCTAAAGATCAACAGCAGTGCTAAAAAGTACAAGTGCTGACATAGAAGTGATTTGTAAATATTATATCTTCTATAAGAATACATTTTATGGGACTATGTAAGTCATTGTCACAGGTATAAGTGCATCCACATCTGCAATGAGGCAACTATATAACCTTTCCAAAAGTGTTAGGATGGTGCAAACTTGTAAAGAAGACCTACACTGACAAGAGACAAAAAAAACCAACACCATCACTCCATTGCAAAGGAGCAATTTACTAAAATACCATCATCATCCATCAGCTACTAATCTTTAAATAGCAATCATTACTCAATGTCCTTGTGCATACTAAACTAGACAGAGAAGCATATAAACACATTTTTAGATCACTTAAGCAATAAATTACAATCCTTACTCAGCTTAAGCAAATATGAGACTTTCTGTGACTTAGATTTCACAAAAAGAATATAGGGACTTGGGAAATTATATTACCTTAAGTATTAAAAGAGTTCTCTTATACTGAAGTATTTTTCTTCAGTCTTAAAGGAAAGAAATCTCTATAAATTTTTCCCAAAAGTCATTTCCTTTACAAAAAACCTCCCCCTTATCTATTTACAGTGGATCACTTCTGAATTCTGGATTTGTTTTGGAATGCTTTCTGAAGTTCAGAAATGTTACATGAGAGTACTCTTCAAAGTCATAAGCTGTCTCTGGTAATATAATTTGTCAATAATCTGCTTTCAGATACAGAGTAAGGGTCCAGATCCATTTACTGCTTCACTGAGATTCTCAAATCATTCAGTCTATCTATGCACTATATTAAAAATCTACAAAGACAAGCTGAGGTTGCCCTCAAGAAAACAAAAACTAACACAGATATGACTTTAAATTTGTCATTGTGTCTATTCATATACTGAGAAATAAGAATACAGAGAGTCAATGTGATTACAGCCCAGGGTAGTAATGTCTACACAAAAAACAGATTTCATGATATCTCAAGGATATTTGGCACAATATACGTTCCCCTATTGCCATAGAATCCAGATAACAAAACATTTTTCAATGTAACTTCAGATTAAAGGAAATTAGTTGTGCTTCAACAGTTTGGAATAAAAATATCCACAGTAATCAGAGGACAGTGCAAAATCTGTATCTATGCAAGCAGAGAATGTAGAAGCTCACACATAAAGATGTTTGGTTTGTTGTCTTAATTCTACCTGTCTGATCTGTAGCTGGTAGTTTGATCTGTAGCTGGTAGAAGAAGTAGCTGTAGCTACTTCTTCTTTCTCCCAAAATATCAAGTTGAAGTTTGCATGTTGGATAACTTGACATTTTCAAATTCTAGCTCAAAATATATTTAGACTGTTCCAAAGCTTGAAAATTATAAAAGATATCAGTACAGATGGTTTTAGGTATTTTGAAATACAGTTCCAGCTCTATTGTATCTGTCTTTAAAATAAAATTTTAAATAAAATTTTAAATTTTTGCATGTTTTGCATATCCATTTATCCAGGAAATTTAATTTGACTGCATTTAAATTTACATTGTACTGTACAAGAAATAGACCTCTATGTGTAGCTCCTAGAATATATTCTATATATTGTGTTATCTGTAATATACAGCATTATTATGCTCTACACAAAAGAGAATATAAATCACTTGTTCACATCCTAAACTTCTTCACTCTTTATAACAAAAGATTCTTTATTAGTGCTTCTGGACATACTTTGTTGTTCCTTCTGCCTCCTAATGATGTAAAGAGAAAAAACTAGACTATCACACCACTTCATTCATGTCCCTGTCCTCCATGAGACATACAATATGCTTCTCACTGTATATTTAGAAAAATAATTGAGCCAAGGTCCTTAGTCCAGCTTCTTTGGTTTTATTTATTGTTCTTTCAATAAAACTATGAATGTTGAATATTTAAGCATTGTTTCACAACAGATGAACCACCATACTGCAGCTATAGGGATATTATACAGAATACCAAAACTGCCTTTATTTTAACAGAAAATAGTAAGCTCTAAAAGAATAGGCAACTTCCAGCAGAAAAGTTTTGCAGTCTCAGTGCTCACCTCTCTGAACTGTGAGCAGAGTCAGATATACTAAGATAGACAATGTTCACTAAAACAGGATTTAGTTCAGCCACAGCTTTGTGTTTACCATGTCACCTGATTCTGTGTGGCTGCTAATAAGTTCTATGTGGCTGCATTTTCTAGGTGATTTAATTGAAGCCACTGGTTGCTCCCAGATATATTTTTGTGCACCCATGCCATTAACATAGCTCTCTTAGAGCCAGCACCAGCTAGGGGCATTCTGGGGCTAACAGGTTACAAATACTATATCATAAACAAACACTGGTAAATCTGAGCTCCTCTCACCTTCAAGAAGTCAGGATATGAGCTACTTCAGGAGCTCGGGTATTATTTTAGAGTGATCTGCCTAAATTAATACAGTCTTTAAAAAAAACAGAATATCAGCTTGAAATTAAAATAAGTGCTAAACTGTTTTAAATCTAAGCTGGTTTGTGATTGGCCAGCTTTTGACATAGTGCAAGTGTGCTTATGTCTGCCCCATGTTCCAGAGTGTGGTCCACCAAGTGTCCAATGTGACATGGGAATGCTCAGATTTTAGCCAGCTTACTAAACTGCCAAGAAAATCCTGCTCCTGAACACAAGAAGCAGCCTAATATGTCATCTATAATATTTAGATTGGTACATGCTTTCTTTCTTTATGAATTAGAATTGAACCAGCCAAACTCGCAGCACCACCTATCCTCCCAGGAAGGGCAGAAGATGGTGTCAGGAAGGGGACAGTGCTCCCAGGCAGTCTTGATAGTCCAAAGCCAATCTACCTGCAGGATCCTGCTCTTTTCCCACCATAACTTCTGTCTCTATCCTTTTAACAATTTTATCAATTGCTTTTCAGGATTCAGCAAGCTCAAGTTTTAACCAGATCAAGAAACTAGAGCATTGTGAGCATTACAGGAAATGCTCACAATGTAAGAATTGTGGAAGTATGCTGGTGGAAGAATGTTAGATACAAGCAAGCCAACTACAAAAACACCTGAGAAATTCACTAGGAAATACCAATCCTCCACATTTCCTGTAAACACTGGGATGGTTAAAACAAAACAAACTAATACACACACACACTAAAAAACTAACCCTAACACCATTCTGATGTGAGCAGAAAACTGAAACTACATCTGTCCGTCTAACTAGAGCTGTGTCCAGGCCTTGGATAGTTTACAAAGATCCTTTACTTGATTATGGCTTAGACCCAAGTTGCATTCTCCCAAATAACTCCCAGGCTAGCAATCATTCTTAATTACCAGTTTGAGTACGGACAGCATGTTCTGGAGGTAAGAGATTTTTAAGTGTGGAACCAGATCATTCTGGGCCAGCTGACTGCTGTGGCAGGGAACAGTCCCTGCCCTGGTTTAGTTACAGGTATAGCTGTGAATTCAATGAACAAATAAGGAGTAATTGGGCATTTCTGTTTTGGTAGGAGAAACAATATTGAGTGATTGCAAAAGAAAATACTAAACAGAAATCCACAGGAACTGGCTGGAGAGTGGTAAATGAAGATCATGAAATTATTTCCCTATTTAGACTACAGAGGTTTTGAAGTATGAATTAAGGCATAGATAACAATAATGAAAGATGCCTTAATAGAAGGTCAATGTAGGTCAAAGGTCTTGATTTCATATAAATGAAATCAGGAAATTTTTTTTCAAAAGACAGATAATTTTCCATTTAAACAGAGACCTGGAACACTGGAGTAAAATAGTTGGAAGCAGTCTAAGGTCTCTTCTGTAAAATAGCATAGACGCTCTGCAGAGTCCTAGGCTATTGCCTTTCTTTAAAACAAAATGGCTTCTAAAAGAGTGCAATATATTATGCAATATATGTCCATTCCTACTACCCAGTTTTCATTATTCAGGTCGAACAGGGAATTATTGGAGATGAATTCTAATGCCAATCTCTGCCATTCAATTAAAAACAAAGAGTTATATAAAATAAAAGGTGCTAAAATACTCCACTCCAGTAAAGAATTAAACTATTATATTCTTAATAATGACACATATGAAAATAAGAAATGGTAAATGATTTCAAATGTTTTATGATGATAAACAAAGATATCTAGCATACTACCTCTGTGTTACATATAACACTGTGCCACCTGGGAAACATCATGTGTCCATCTCACCATCATCTTTCTCTTACTTTGTTCTCTTCATTAAAATAAATGCTATTGACCAACAGCAGTATTTTCTGAAATTGGCAGAAATGTATAGGATTCTTAAAGTTGTGTTATTAAGGTTCATTACAATTGGAAAGGAGAAACGATTTCTCTTGGATTTATATCTGCTGTGTCTTTATTGTAATCCTATTTGTAACATTTCATTACATAACTTCAGAAGCTTTTTTTCTTTTTTCTTTTTCTTCATTCAGTGGATTTTGACATTGATATCCTAAGAGAGATACCATTATTTTTACTATTATTTTTATTAACATTATTGTGTACCTATGAATTTTAAAACAAGTAAAATCTTGCAAACTACTTTCCTGAAGAAACATGAGTCAGCCTTGTCCAGGTTATTTTGCAAGCTGTGTTTAAAATTACTGAAGAAGAGAAAGGTTTGTGAATATATATGTTGAGATATCATTATATAAATCTTCAGGCAGACCAGATTTATTTGAATATGAAAACTGAGCATCTCTACTTGAAAGATTAAAACCAAGTGAAAAGAGAATTTTGCAGGCAAACATTTCAAAACAAATGCTGTTAGAGGGAAGTAAATGAATTGAAGCTTTTAACTCTGTTCTCTCAGTGCTCTCCAACCATTTAATGTTCCAAAAAACATGGTTCAGTGCAGGAGCAAAAAGAAGGCTCTGAGTCTGCTGCAAACTAATAAACTGATTCTGATCTCTCTAGGTCTGTTCTTCTCCTTATGCCAGCTAAGTTGCCAGGCATTGAAACTTTTATTTTGAGAATGAGATTTCTAAAATATAATTTTTAAAAGAGTTGATTATAAAATTTCTGTTGCATTTAATAAGGGAAAAATAGGCCTAAATTACATCAGGTCAGTTAGATCATTATATACATATATATACATATATATACATATATGTCTTTCATAAATATATATATATATGTATATCAATTAAGCTAGATATCCTTGGATGTTTCTCTAACATATCAACAAAAGTCATGCATCAGCATTTCTTGCATTATCATCTGCTCTGTTTGAATCTTGAAGGTTCAGCATTGTGTCTAGGGAAATATTTTGCAATGAATATTTTCTAAAACAAATGTATTTTTAGGTTGCTTGAAGTTATTCTTGAGTCCGAGTTGAATTAGGAGAAAGAAAAATGTTTGAAATGTCAAAAGAAGCAAACTCAGGCTAGATTCATGAGTAGATGCAGGCAGAATTTGTAATAGCTAGGAAGAAAAAGTGTTGCTTGCTTCATCCTCCAAATACAGATTGATCTCTTCAGGAATTTCCTAACTTATGGCTTGAAGATTATTGTTGTAACAACAGAGATAATGACTAAGACATTTCCTAAATTTTTAAGTGACCTCAATCTTTCCTGATTTCTCCTGCATTTTTGGAAAAAAAAGAATCCCTCCTAGATTTCCCCCCAAATTATGTATACCCATAATGTTTTGTTTGACCCTTAGTTCATCCATCAAGTAAACCACCAATAAAATATAAAGAAACAAATAACAGCCATGCACATAGCTCTTTATCTTTAAATTGAATATAATTCAGGAAATTCTCACAACATGATTTCCTGAATAGTTAATTAAAAACATTCATATACACATTTCTGAACAGGAAGATATTTTGAAGTATTTTTGATTTAAATAAATGCACTTCAAATACTCTATCTTAAAAGCGAGATGCTTAATATCCTTTAAAAGGTTAATTATAGAAAATATTATGACTCCTTCTATAAAAACAAATATAAAATAATTTATCAAAAAAGAAGTATAATGCATCAGATATACATGCACAGTGAAGTAGGTATCCTTTCCATTGCAACTTTCAAATTTTACTAAATCTATTCCATTTCTTCTTCTAACAGCTTTTTGCTTCTTTGTTGTTATTTCCCATCAGAATACAATTAAATTCTTAAAC
>JAUBOD010000237.1:238563-249966 GCA_032353885.1 Nothura maculosa | reverse complement strand
TATGACCCAACATAGTGGTGCCTTTGCAGATGTCAAAGTACATGATATATGTAAAGTCTGTTACTTAAAAATCAATGTTTCCATAAAACACTTCTTGAGAGTGGATAAAAATCAGATATGTTTATGATTTTAAAAAGGTAATTTGCCCTGAAATAGATAGACTTCCTGTGTAGTTTCTGCTACTTACTAAACTTTTTGTAGTGGCTTTATATTTTTAACATGAAGCTGTGTGAAGCACCTGATAGAACATCAAGGATAGAATAACATATCTTAAGTATTGCTTCTGTCTAGTACTAAAGTCTCTCTCATTCTCCATTCAGCTCCAAACTGGAGCTCTGTCTTTTTCTTAAGAAGCAAGCAGAAGTCATGGTAACTCTCCTTTGCCTAATAGCCCAAAAGTCTCAGCAGTCTTTCAGAACAAAACAATCTACTCAAAGCAAACCCAGGTTTATGGTCTATCAGTATTGAGTAAAGTAAGCAGAAAATCTGGATTCCAGTGACCAATTAACTTGTATAATTTCATCCTACTACTGAGTAGTATGGACTGGAAACCCAAAAATCTCTTTTAGTATTCTTCTGAAGAGAACACTTAAGAAGAATTTAGGAACTGTTGCATTGCAATTGCCAGTTTACAGTCACAGTTCTGTGAGATTTCTTGCACTGTCAACTTTAACTTTTTGAAAGACTCCTATTGAAAGCAAGGTCAAATTGCAATTTTAGGAGCAGAATAGTTTTTGTGACCTGTCATCACTTCATTTTGTCTTATGCAAAGAAAATTGTGTCTTCTATCCAAGTCACAGTACATTTATTCTCAGATAGTTTTACACTGCAGTCACCACCAAATACTTTATCATCAAAATGTTTATATTATCCATGGAATTATAACAGAAAGTAACTGTGCTTCTAAGATTTCAAAGGAACAGATTTTATCTGAGGTTGGCGTATCCTTTGTTTCACAATATAACAGAAATATATTCCCTAGAGTTTAAGTACAGTGTAGTGATCAATATAACAGGAGTAAAGCTGGTTATGTACTACATCATAAAGAAAGGTCAAAAAGATCAGACTTGCAGTTAGGCTGTTCATTCATGGCATTCTTTGAGAAGTGAGAATGTTGAAATCAGCACGTTTTTCTATAGATTACATTCTATGGATTTTGTTGTTTTATGGATATGTACCAAAAAAACTTTGAATCAGCATAGTGAATAGGGAAAAAACCTATTAATTCCAAACTATGAACTATTTATTAATGAAGATGAAATTCATAGGAAAAATGTTATGTCTTTTGAAAAGACTCAGATTTATTTTTCTTTCATATTTTCAAGCTCTTAGGACTTGAATGAAAAAACTTTTGAAGAGTTCATGTTTTTTGTAACGTTGTAGTATTGAGCTTCCACCTTGGGAAGTCTTTGTGATTTTTGATCTGACCATGAAGCTTTTCACTGAAAATTGATAGCTATGCCTTTCTAAGCTCCCATTTACACCTTCCAAGGGGAGAAATAAAGTTAGTTGATAGTGTCATTCATATATGATATTCCCCAGGAGACTAATTTAAATCTTCATGAGGCTTGAAGGGTCACTTGTATGTTCGTTGCTTTTTACCTGCAGAGGGTGATTTATAAAGACAGGCTTGTGATCGAGTGTTTTTTGCTTTTCTCGGTTTAAACAGGCGACTGTGAACCACTGCTGCACTTATAAACATACTGGAAATTATTTTACATCAAATTTGGCTCCTATGAAGTCTTTCTGAAACAATCATAAGATATACTAGGACTCATGTATTAAATTAAAAAATAATTCTCTATTTCTGATATTTAGTTCCATGCAGGTGTATTCATCCTCAACAGCCTTTACCAGTATCAGCTTCACTTCTTGTTATCAGGCAGTAATGTTCCTTTTACAGAATTTACAGAAATCTGATTCTACAGGGATGCAGAAGTGCAAAAATGCTATTAAATCCTAGTTTTCCCCAATACACTAATGGGGAAGATTGACCTGGGAAAGGTCAATCCATACTCACCTCAATTAATTGTTAATGTACAAATGAATGTATTTATTAATGTTGGTCTGACACATATTGAATTCAGTGCCTGCCATTAATGGTAGAAATCCTATCACTAGCTTTTGCATTCCTCATCCCCACCTTCCTCCCTTATCTTACCACATACATACATTCCTAATGAATTTTCACTTCCTTCTGCCACTGAAGCATAGATATGCTAACCAGGAAAGGATAGTCCAAGTTGCATTTACATAGGTTATTGTTGGTTCATCTATTCTATCCTTTTATTATATACAGATTCAATGAAGGTATTAATTGAAAGCATGGTGGTGTCAGACCTCTCAGCTCTTTTGCTCAATCCTGTAGCCTTTCCATTCTTCTGAGATGGTTCTAAGTCTTTATTTGAACAATTGTCTATTCTATAATTTTACTGTGCTAACAATAGTATGCAGGGCACCTTGTTTCTTTTTCTGCAGGTATGCCAATTTGATAGGTGGTCTGATGGACTTCTGATTTTGTAGCATTTTGATGAATTTAATCATTCTGTTGAACAGGCAGATCTGAGCCTTATTGGACAACAGGACTGAACTTAAGCAACAAGAATCCTAAAAAAGATTTTGCAGTATGCAACTGAAGTAACAAATCAATCAGATCAAAAATATTTATTCATGTATTAGTCATGTGAAGGGAAGGTTTATCTAAAGATTAGATATTTGATCAAAGCCTTAAGCCCAGTGAATCTAATTAGAGGAAAAAAAAAGAGGTACTGGTTTTGTTTGTTTGTTTGTTTTTGAGGAAGAGATGCTTCCTCAAAAGAGAAATTATTCACCATGCACTTTGGCACATTTCTAGATGGAAAGAGGCAAGATTTTTCTCAGTTAAGGAAAAGCCAAGCTTTGGAAACAACTTAGAGCCAGCAGATGCAGAAGAACAGTCTGGGATGATGACTCCTTCAGATATAAACTACGGTAACTTATTATCCAAAACTATAAACTACAGTAACTTATTATCCACAGATAAAAGATAGGTAAATAATTGGAGAGGTTCAAATAGAAAATAGTAAAAAACAGTCAGACAAGAATTCCATTTAAAAAGAATAATGACAGTTATAAAACAGAATAAAAGCTGGAAGCAGAAAGAAAGACTGTGGATGGTCATATTGCAAAACATAAAAACAAGAGAGTAAGACAATATGTAACCTAGTGTTAAACACTACACTACATATTCAGAAAAGGTGAGAGTACATACATAGTGAAAAAGTTGTGCAATGTATTAAAGTCTCTAGTAATAATTAGAAATAACACAGCTATTAGGTACACAGAGCATACAGGCATCAATATGACAGGTACTGCATATTACTGATTGTCCAAGGGAAATAAAAACAGTGGCTGGGATGCTGTGACTGATCAATAAGGCCCGTACAATGGAAGAAAGCTCAGAGGAGATGTGCAAGGTCAAGGCACCCAAGAAGCACAAAAATAATGTGGGATATGACTGTCCACAGCTGTTGTATTGAAAGCTTTTTCTTAGCAAAAAGAGTGACTTTTATTTTAGAAAAACAAACGTAACAGTTGAGTGGATCAACTGAGGACGCCTAAGATAAATGAGTGGATCAGCTGGTGTGAATGTTTCTCCCTAAGTTTATCAAAAGAGCATGGAAATCTCCCTGAGTTAGGCAGATCTACAAGGGAAAAATGCATACATGACTCAGCCCAATATGAAGTATAGAGCCTGAAATACTACCCAAAGAATTTCAAAGACTGCAATGAGCTTGAGTTGGCTTCAAGACATGTATTCCTTTCCAACAACTGCGAAAGTCCAGCATTGCCATGGTGAACGTATTGAAGATATTGGCAGTGGGCATTACATTGGTCTTGAGATTGAACTGCATATTGCAATTGCTAAGGGTAATTTGCACTTGTATTGTGATTTTAATATATTGCTCTATCATGTTGCTAATTCAAAAATCCCAAGTAACTTCAATTATCTACAATGAAGTAAATTTTGCTATTAATCTTTACACCCTCCATATGTGAAATATCTAAAACAAACTGCTTAGAGAGAATTGGACTGACAGATGGTATGAGACAGACTACAGGAATCACAAGGAAATGAAATACTGGTGTAATAGGAACTTGATTTAGCTCACCTGGATTATGTAAACTGCATCATTACATGCTGCTGACAGTGATTTTGCAGACAAAATAAATTAATATTTTATGGAGATTCAATGTAGATCCACAAAAAAAGTCTTCAGGAATAAGCAACATCCTATTCAAAATATTCCTAACAGAAAATATCTGCTTGCCTTGTGTACATAAATTCTTATTACAATAAATCAAGACCTGAAATCTTAATAGAATCAATAAAATACAAAATTCATTAAAATAGCATGCAATTTAATCAAAGGAACTACTTCAGAGGCTTTAAAAAAAAACTAGAAAGGTGAAGCTAGAAGGATAAAATGCTCACAGGTAATATGGAGATTACCTACAGATGCCCAGAAAATAATAGTCAGCTAAAAATTTTAACAGTGAATAAAAAGTAGATTATTTTTTCCCATCTGTTTTTGTAATGGGAGATCATAGACCTGTCACCAACAGTCCCTTTCCTCTCAGAAGTTTCATCAGAGAATGTGTCTAAAATCTAAGTGTGAATTGAAGAGATTTTATCACGAATCAACAAAATGATTAGTAGCAAGCTGATACAAGCAGTTGGTATTCCCTCAAGTGTTATAAAGGAACTGAAGTATGAAATAGCTAAACTGTCAAATTCAAATATAGTAATAACTTGTCAATTAAAACTGCCCTAGTGCCACACACTGAAGGGCAACATATGTGCCGTTGCTTTTTGAGGGGATGTGGAGTGAAGGGAGAGGACAGTGGTATTTTGCCTTGAGAATCTTGGTGAAATAGCTCTGAGAAAGACAAATAAAATGAAAGAAATGAAAGAACAATTATAGTGAGGATAAGGATTAATAATAAAACATTCTGGAAAAGTCAGAATGGGTCTTTTGTAAAAGGAAGCATGAATTTAGTAATTTTTAGAGGTGCCAAAACGTATGTGGACAAGAAAGACAGAGTCAAAAAGGTGTAATTGGTTTTCTAAGAGGTACTTGATGAGATCTTCTTGCAAAAAAAAATTATAGAGTAAGGGGGAAAGTCATTAATCTTACCAGTTAATAACTGATTAGAAGACAGCAAACCAAGGATAGGAATAATTAGTCAGCTTTCACAGTGTAGGAAGGTCACCACTGTAGATCTACAGGGACCTGTTCTAAGACCTGTGCTGGTCAACATGCTAATCAAAAGTCATAAGAAGTGGAAACTCATGACAAAAATTAATGAGACTACTAACAAAATCACATTTGTAAAGACAAAAATAAATATGAAGACTTAAACAAGAAATGCACAGTACTAAGCAACTGGAATATAAAATGGCAAAGGAAATTCACTATTGACAAAAAATACACATAAATAAAAGAAGAAACTTTACATACAGGGTGAAGGACCAGAAGTAAGCAGAGGGAACGTGATCTGGGAATTATGAGAAAAAGCTCTCTGAAAACATGGGACAAGGGCTTGGACGTGATCACATAGTAGAACTGGTTATTAGCAATTATTAGGAAATAAGCAAAGAACCACCAAATATATATTTTTTTGCAGGTATAGAAGTTCATCATGCCTTCTCCAACATATTTGTAAACTCGATATGACTCTGTGCCTCTCTCAGATGATTTTCATTAACAAAACAAAAGACATGAAGTACAACAAGGTTAATAAGATGTAAGGAATGACTCTTGTTTCAATAATAGCAAAGACAAAAAGACTCATATTTTGAAATGATCAAAAAGAATTATATGAGGAAAACTGAAAAGAAACTGAAGCCTAATGAACCGTGTGACTAGATAGCAGACTTACTGTTTCAATCACTGAAATGTGATGTCCCAAAAGAGATTTTAGGAAATAAGATGAACGTTATGTTTAAATGCTCTTAATTAAAGAGCTCTTAGAGCGATTGGATGGCTTTATTTTTTTAAACTTTTAACTTCATTTCAAATCCATGAAGAGATTGCTTAACTATGAAACCTGTGAAATACAACTGTCTGTTACTAGCAAAAAATAAGATGTTTCTCTGTTATTTATATAATACAAATATATTGAGATTAAAAAATAAATACTTTGAAAAATTCCAACCAGAAGAAAATCTTAAAAAGAAGAATTTCAAAACAATATATAATTGTTAAGGATAGAATTACAGGGGTTATAAACTGTAGTGAATTTAAGTGGAACCAATCCCCAAAAAAGGGATCTGATAATACACTAACAAATCTGCCAAAATTGTGAAAATTATCATTGCAGCTGAAGTTACATTGCAAAGGTGAATTTGCCCAGGGATTTTGTATAATTGATAGGTTTTGTCAGTAAACTTTGTACTACCTCACTTAAAATACTCAGCTATACTTTCTAAAATGTTTTCCAATACAAAGAGACATTAGCTGTGCTATGCACTGACAGAAAATTAAACTACAGTGAGGTGCTTGTAGAGTTTTCCTAAGTCGCCACTAAACATTCATCTTTATGGTAGGTAATATAATAAGAAATAAATAAATCTCAGTATGAAGTGGAAGGAGGGAGGAAAAGGAGTATTTGTGGTAAAAAGATTTGTATAGCCAAGGCACAGAATGAGTCCAACAAAATCAACAACACTGTAATAAAAGAATCTTGATTTATTCCACAACAATTCCCTGAATACAGCATTAATGTCTTGCTAGGAATGTGGTCTTTGTGACCTTAGCCTCCAATTTCTCATGAAAGCATCATGTTGACCTTTCTGATACACACAAGAACATACAGGATACACACATACTGAGGATATCCATACAGGATATCCATACAGGATACCAAACTGAGTATGAGTGGCTAACAATCCAGAGGATGTGCTGCCATTCAGAGGGACCTAGACATGTTGGAGAGCTGGGCAGAGAGGAACCTCATGAGGTTCAATAAGGACAAGTGCAGTGGACTGCACCTGGAGAAGAATAACCGCAGGCACCAGGGCAGATTAGGAGTTGACCTCCTGGAAAGCAGCTCCAACCATGTAGAGGAACCTGGGAGTCCTGGTTGACAAGTTAGCCATGAGGTAGCAGTGTGCCCCCATGGCCAAGTAGGCCAATGGGATCCTGGCCTGCATCAGAAGGAGTGTTGCCAGCAGGAGGATGGAGGGGATCCTGGCCCTCTAGTTAGCTCTGGTGAGGCCATACCTGGAGTACTGTGTGCAGTTCTGGGCTCCCCAGTATAAGAGGAATGTGGAACTTCTAGAGAGGGTCTGACATACAGTGCCAAAGATGATTAAGGAACTTGAACATCTATCTTAAGATGAAAGACTAAGTGAGCTGGGCCTATTTCACCTGGAAAAGAGAAGACAGAGTGGATCTGATCAGTATGTACAAATACCTGAGGGGAAAATGTAAGGAAAATGGGACAAAATTCTTCTTGGTGGAAGAGAACTGAAATAGGCTGCCCAGGGAGGTTGTGGAGTATCCTTCTCTGGAGATCTTCAAAATCTTCCTGAATGCCACTCTGTGCCACATGTGTAGGTGTCCCTGCTGGAGCAGGGGGATTGGACTAAATGATCTCTAGAGGTTCCTTCCAACCTCAATCTTTTCTGATTCTGTGATTCTGTGATATAAATGATACAGATGTGTTATTAGTTCAAAATATAAGCTTCCTTTGGATTTTTTTCAAATCCTATAGTTTGCTCCTATGGCACACATATAAAATAAATATGTTTTGCCTAACACAGAAATGTCTCATTTATAAAGAGGAAAATATTTTAAGAATGGCATAAACTGTGTCTAAGAAGACAGAGCATGGAGCTATAAACACTGCTATATAGAGCATATCAACATCTGCACTGAGATTTATCAAAGCTGTGAGGGACATTTTTAGAATGAAGATGCCATGAGCCATTGCATGAGCAGGTCTATGAATATTCAAGTTGTTGGGAAATCTTCTGCTAGTTTTTCAGTATTTCCTGAATCATTCAGGAATCTCAACAAGACATATGTTTATTTAAAGCCTCTTTCTCAGTGTTCATTCTCAAGGGATATTACATGGACCACTGCCTCCCATGTTCATCCTCCTTTCTGAGCTGCTGGAGCCTGCCAGTTGCTTCCAGGATGCAGTGGTCTCCAAATCCCAGGCTGATGGACACAGGTGCTGCTTTCTCATTTGCAGCATCAATCAGGAGCAAGACACAGACACATGAACACACACGAACACACACACTAGGAAAATACTTGACCCTAGGAGTTGCTGCCTGGATGCTTGTGCACCATGACTTCCATGTCCAACTGCAGCTGTGGCACCAGGACCCTCATGTCACTGTCCTTGTGACTACTCCAGGCATGTGGGGCAGGCAGCCAGAGAAGAACATTCTATTCCTCTGTGCTCCTTCCCAATGTCCTGCTCCCCCACCCCACTCCAGCCTCTCCTCAAAAAATCTCCTTAATAACTTTTGCATAGCCCCACAGGCATCCTTAAGATATCCCCCATCCTCATATTGCTTCCCTCTTCTTATCTATTACAAAGCCTATGTTGGTTCCCTCTCAAGTTATGCCTATATTTATCCCCCATCTCTCTGTGACTGTAAGGTTAGTCCTTGTCATTGTCTCTATCATCCCTTGTCTACTAGGGCTCTGACTCTGTATGTGTTTTGCTTATCACTTTCCATGTTACTTACAACTTTTTTTGAACTGAAAATATCCTGGATTGATAAAGTTAATTAATCAGGTGCTTTCACACTACACACAACCTCATAACTATAACCAGATATATTTTGACAGTAGATGGTATCAAGACTGCTATTATACATATAAAGATAGGCTGTACAAGTGCATAGGAGATTCATATTTGCAATATTTTAATTTCTGATCAGGAGAAATTTAAAAGTTATATAATTGGTTAGGGAATTAGTAGTCTAGGGTTAAAATAATGCCCACTATGTATCAAAATATAATGATCTCTCCAGGGTATGACTGAAGATGTAAGGTATCAGAACTGGTTGATGAAGTAATCAGTTGTTCTCCCTTCCTGCTTGCAGAAGGGAGACGATGACGGCAGCTGTATGACATCTCCTACTAAGCACAGGTACTGTGCATCATGATCAGACATAAAGCTGCCAACTTGATAATAACACACAGACATACAGGCAAACGAAAGGGAAGAACAGTCAGATTGATGTAGATGAAAAGAAGATTGCTTTTACTGCTGCTTTATCCAATCCACTTCTTTTTCATTTTACTTAAATCAAGATCTAAATAGAGACCTTTTCTTCTTACTAATTGCATTTAAATGTAACTTATATTGTACAAGTGCAATGTGTATAATACACATTTTAAAGGCTCTTTAGTCAGTTCAAAATGGCTGTTCTCCAAACTATTAAAATTTCCAAACTTCTTGTTTGAACAAACACACGCACACACAAAAACCTGAAATTGTCATCAGTTGAGTGGAAGAACAAAAAGATTTCAAAAAATATCTATTTGTATGCTCATTATCACACTCCCCCCAACTAAATGCCCCAAATTTGTAATTCACATTTTAAAAGTAAAAAAAAAAGGCCATAAAACTTTATTACATATGACACCATGAAAAATAAGCATAATCAATATATATTTTTATATGTGAAATCTATCAATTCCAAAAGGGAAATGGGATTCTGGACTTGTGATAAATGTACTTCATGTATGCACCTGCCTCACTTCATGCCTCACTATGCACCCAAGGTGTCCATTAATCAACACTGCCACATAGTCTGTCATATCTTGTTGCTTGAATAATACAAACAGTTATGGTAGGAGATATCTAGAACTCGAGCAAATTTTTCCAATTTGAGCTTAATTTCATTTTTAGAAGCTGATGTTAAGCGGCATTATCAAGACATTTTATCATAATTTTTGCAGTTGCTCCCTAGGAATCTTTCATCTACACAGGAACATCTCAGGTAGTGCAGATGAAAACATCCAAGTGTGCAGATATTGTTGTTCTCAATTTGACAAACTTTTTTCGTCACACTGTGTAGTGAGCTGTGGTTTCATTTGAGACTTTCAGATGCAGTGGGAAAGTAATGAAGTTAGATTTTTCTGATTTATAGTAAAGTATAATCTCTTCATCACAATGGAATACCGAGGATGATTTTATCATGATTTAATAAGAAATAAAAGATATTTTTTAATTTGAAAGACAGATGAAAATATTTTTAAAGAGAAACTAATATCTCAAAAACATTCTACCAAATTTGTAGTTAAATTCTTTTTTAATATATTTTTCTTAAATTACAGCATTTCATGAACTCAAAACCTCAAGACTGAACAACTACTGAGAAATTGAAGTATTTTTCCGTAAGTCTATTTCCTACAGAAAATCATATTTTAACTCATAGGAAAGTAAATATAAAATATTGACTGTCTATGACAATGTTCAGTTACTTGAAAAAAAAAATGAATCTTTCATTTCTAATGACAGTTACAATTTTTGCACAAAAAAAATCATAGGAAAGCAAAATTCATTCCATTGATTTCTTCCTTCTCCAAGAGAACATCTAACATGTAGGACTGTCAAAAGAATTGATGTTTCTCCCAAGGAAAGGATTTTATATAAAAATAAAACATATTGTTTGACACAGAAAAAGTAGTGACTTTATCAAAACACAGGAATAAACTGGTAAATGCAAAGAAAATAAGAGCAGAGTTTCTTCCCCTATCCTTGTATAATTCTCAGATGTGAGAGAAATACAATATCCTCTCTATTTTCAATTGTAACATAGGTATGAATAAAATGTCTTAAATGCTGGATAATAAGTGTTCTCAACCTCTACTGTTATGACTCACTACCTAGAAATTTCAGCAGATACAGAATGTCTGGAATTTAGTCCCTATTCTACATTAAATATTTGTTGAATTGTCTACCTATATGGATGCCAGCAGAGAGAAATACTAGCATCTTGATTTTTGTTCTTGGCTCAAGCCAAGGTTATGACAGGTTATATTGAGCATGTAAAAAATGAGAAAGGAAGTTTTGTAAGCAGAGAATTTATGTAAAGATTTCTAATTGCAGATTATTTCAGAACATGTACCAGTGCCAGGAATTGCAAATTTCCATGTCACATGAAAAAAACAAAATACTTTGAATCAAACTTCACAGTTTTTCCTTCTTAACCTAACTGCCTTAACTTGCCTTCTTAACTTAATTTCTGGAAGGCAGAAGTCAACATTCTCCAGATTAATGACTTCAGCAAGAATCAGAACAATTAAGCAAAGGAGAAGAAGAGATAGCAATTTCACTACCATAAACCAAAGTAATTTAGGGAAAAAAAAGAGAGGTTTTCAAAGCAGAAAA
>JAUBOD010000237.1:210581-238463 GCA_032353885.1 Nothura maculosa | reverse complement strand
AAAAAAAGAGAGGTTTTCAAAGCAGAAAATGATAAATGGCACTTGTGCTCTACTTGGATTCAGAGGCAGCATTGCATATTCATTATATATTTCCCAATACTGAACCTAGATTAATAAACTGGACATATGTTTCACATCAAGGACATGTAATAAATTCTTGGAATCTGTACATTTGACTCGAGGGAGACAACTTACAAGACAGAAATTTGCATTTTGAAAGGTGGTTTAGTAGGCTTCAAGTACAAAGACAATGTGTCTGTATTTTTGTAGAGCAAAAGGCAGAGCCCAACACTTGCCAACTTGAGATAGATTAAAATGGGCCAGTACTACCTAATATTCAGCAGTATTTGTCGCCAATGCAGTGTCATACTAATGCAGGATATATTGCCTGTCATATGTTTTATAAAGGAGGAACAGAAGCAGAAACGATTTCAGTCCAAATTTTGACAACCTTGTCCTTGGTGTATACCATCAGAATTTCTTCAATAAAGAAGGTCAGTCAGAAGGTAATTATAAAGCACGACCTAGTCAATGTCCCTACAAAGCCTGATGAAACTTAGAGTAGACCTTATTACTTGTCTCATAAATGAATTACAAACCAAAAGTAGGATTACTAAGTAAGATTTTGGAACCTTTATTTCTCTAAGATGATATTACTTTAAAAGATACTTCATTCGTTACCAGAAATACTACTTTGTTCAAGTTTTAGGCATGCATTTCTTCATCCTTTCGAGCAAAGTTTATCTAAAGAACAGGAGCAGATTTAAATAACTGGGAAAACCACATACAGACCTCTCAAGAAGTCCATCATCAATTTTTATTTGTTTAGAAATCATTGTCCAGAAAATCTCTGTATTCCATTGTACTGGGATGATGTCTATATTACATGTATGTATTTTTGCTGATACATGGACCACTGTACATAAGTAGCATACAATTTCTATATAGATCCTTCATCCAATGAGGAAAAAAAACCTACATGGTTTACCTACACAAAATTCTATTCAATTCTATTCAATTCTAAGGGAATAGAAAAACTATTTTGCGGCCAGCTAAGAAACTCAAAATAGCCTAGGTTGAATACTTATGATTAAGAAATAAATTTGCAAAATGAAAAATCAAGTCTATTTTCCTTTTCTTTTTTCTTCTTATCTTTTATTTTTATTCACAGATTATTCAACCACCTTGAATAATGAGCATCCTTTTTA
Source organism: Nothura maculosa (assembly GCA_032353885.1). Classification (NCBI taxonomy): domain Eukaryota; kingdom Metazoa; phylum Chordata; class Aves; order Tinamiformes; family Tinamidae; genus Nothura; species Nothura maculosa. The sequence goes on along the minus strand of JAUBOD010000237.1, from coordinate 237,255 downwards.
AAGAACCTCTTTACCTACACAATGTATTTTAATCCCTATTAGTAGGAGCTGTGAATCACGGGTGTTTACAGCTCCTGTACTCTTACCAAAACTGAAATTCTTTAGATGGATTGCTAAAGCAGCAAAAATAAAAGGCATGGCAGTTCAAACCTGTGTCTTTATTGTGGGTGGATACAAACACAGCAAAATGACAAAAAAGGTAGGGCATACAGTTGTGAATAATATAGTTTATAACTGTCAGAATACATTTTTATAGAGCAGTTTAACAGAAACTTTATTTCATGTTCTTTTTTTTCTCTCTCCTCCTCCACCTAGAGGAGATGAAAAATAAATGATAAATATATTTGCAGAAATGGAGACAAATTTAGCAGTGTCCAGAGACAGGGTATGAGATCAATTTTCTGTGGTTTAGGGGTGAGGTGAGGACAGCTGTCTGAGTTCCAGATTCCCAACTTAACAACGGAGAGAAATGTTCATTAAAAATAATGATTTCTTTTTTTAAAAAAACACTCTTGCAGAGGGTATGCAGGACTTGCTTAAAGCTATGCAAAACTGTTTCTACCTCTCTTCTTTTACCATACTATAGAAGCACAACTAATATTTGATTTGATTCCAGCAGATCGAGAGATTTGATCATACCCCTCTACTCAGCCCTGGTGAGGCCACACCTGGAGTACTGTGTCTAGTTCTGGGCTCCTCTGGACAAGAGGGATGTGGAGCTGCAGGAGAGAGTCCAGCGCAGGGCTATGAGGATGATCGGGGTCCTGGAACATCTGCCCTATGAGCAGAGGCTGCGAGAGCTGGGCCTGTTCAGCCTGGAGAAGAGAAGGCTGAGGGGGGACCTGATCAGTGTCTATTAATACCTCAAGGGAGGCAGTGAGGAGGATGGAGCTGGCCTCTTTTCAGCAGTGGACAGCGATAGGACTAGAGGAAATGGCTTCAAACTGAAGCATCGGAAGTTCCACAGATCTTCAGGAAGCATTTCCTCACTGTGAGGAACAGGCTGCCCAGAGAGGTTGTGGAGTCTCCTTCTTTGGAGATCTTTAAAACCTGCTTGGATACAGCCTTGTGCCATGTACTCTAGGTGACCCTGCATGGGCAGGGAGGTTGGACTAGATGACCTCTAAGGTCCCTTCCAACCTTAAGCATTCTATAATTCTATGATTCTACGATTTCTTTCATTAGAACACCTATATACATTATAAGGTCTGCTGAAAACCGGAAAATACCAATATTTTATATAGTTCCCTTGTACATAAGCATTCTAATACATGATATTCTTTCTTTCATGACTTTTTCAGTATAGTGGAAATGAGATCTAGGGAAAGAAAAAGTAGAATGCCTCACAAATAGTGTTAGTGCAAGGATTAATATTACATTTTCTCTAGCTACTGAGACTTACATGAGGAATAAAGCAGAACTATAGAAATAAAAGCTAAAATTTCCTGATTTAAGTGAATACCTCCCTTTCTTCTGTTCTTCCCCCTCATCAAACCGTATTACTGCTTCAGCTGCAGTCTTTCTATGACATTTTTTATCACATCGTTTCTATTTGTCTTGGTTTCAGCAATGAGTTCATGCATATTTTCAATGTCTTACTGTAGTCCAAAGCTTTACATACAGGTATATGGTGGCAAATATCCATATCTGTAACTGCTGTGAATGGCAGAGCAGGTACCTACCCTCTATGTACTGTACATGTGCTAGCCCATACAAACATATGGCTGGAGGCCAGCAGATCTCAGATATCTGTTCCAGGCAAGACCATGCAAGAAGTGATCTGTATGTATGTGAATTGCCTGTGTATGTGAAGGGTTGTCCTATGCCCAAGGAGCCCTTCACACAGGCATACACATGCCCCAGGAGACAGCCTTACCTGACATGACAGAGCTATGGCACTTTGGAAAGCCAGGAAACAAAATAACTACATGTATTACACAGTATTTCCATGAATTTTAGCAAATGCATTTGGCTTCATTCTAAAGGATATCTATATGAAAAAAAAGATACTTTAGGCTCAGTACTAGATTACTTTTCAGTTTGCAATTACTATGCATCCTAAGGATTTAGAAAATATCAGGCTATCATGAAATATTATTCATAAGTGTTAGTTCATGCTTCCTGTTAATGGAGTCACAACAAATGAAAACGGGGTGAAAAATCAGGAGTAACATGAATAAAACAATCATGCTTTATGAACTTTCATCTTGTCATACTTCATTCTCGTTAACCGTTAATGTAATTATGCTTAGCTGGACAAAAAAAAAAGAGACAGTTTGAGAGGAGAGGTCTGAGACTGTTGTTTCCTTTATTTAAAATAATCTGTCAGTTCCTGGAACAAGTTATGCATCTAACTACTATAGTGCCTGATGACAAAAAAAGAAGTGCTTCAAATAGGATTCACTCCTAACAATACGTTGATTAAGATGTTGTATCTGCTAGTTCCTGCAGAAAACCAGGACCCATCTGCACATATGATCGCATGAGAGACATGATAAACACTGCTGTACAAAGCAAATTTACATCCTTTCTGGATAAAACCAAAACTTTGACAACCTTATTGTATGGAACATCCTACTTTTCATTATTTTACTCTTTCCTTTATGTAGGGTGATAAAATTGACTAAGCTTCTTCTCAGGTTTGCTGCTTTCTTCTTATTCTCTTATTCTCTTAAAAAGTTATTCTGAAGGGCGTTATAGAAGCACAATATTCCATAAATCAATACTACCAGGATTTCAGCAGTTACATGTGGGCACAGTAGCATAGAGTTCATATTTGCTGGAAAAGACACGACCATCACTTATAGAAACTAACTCAGGATGACAAAAACATGCATGAATATTTCTTCTTAACATAGCAACCCTCTAAATGTACATATAAACATGCTTATGCTTTTCATTTATCAAAAATATCAAATCTAGAAAAATAGACAGAATCCTTGCCCTGCAGATTTTGCAGTTTATCTTGGGAGCAATAAATGTGCTTTAATGTAACAGAGTTTCCACATGACAAACACCAGTTCTTATTTTTAATCTCAGTTGGAAAAATATCAGAGAGCTATTAAGATAAATGTGCTTTTTTAACCTTTCTACAATTATGTAGATGATGCAAAGATGACAATTCTATGACACTTAAATGGATTTACAATATTTATACAATACTTAATCCACCTTTCCATAATAGGAGAAAATTTTGAAAACTGAAAATTTTGTAATATTAATGTATGAAATTTCAAACATGAAGATTTATGAAAAAGAAACTCGAGTGACAGACTGCTGTTAGTATGTAAAAGACTGTGAAGACAAAATACAAAGACAGAATTAATCACAATGTGCAAAAGAAAAAAATATTTGAACTTCAGTGTCATTTAGTGGCAAAGTTAAAATGCTTAAGGAGAAATTAGACATGGAGGAAAAGAAGAGAATAAAGGAAATATACAGAATAACTTGGCTACATCAGACAACTTGAGTCAGCACAAAACACTTTCATCCATGGAAAGACATGAATAGCACAAATGTTACTAAAAATAAAAGCTACTTTTAGGATCATTTTATTCCCTTTGTATTTCAGCTAGTTCACATTCACATACAAAAGAAATAAAGCTGCTAATGCAAGGATCTACAGAAATACCTTCATAATTCTATCATTGTAATTCTAGCTTATATAGCAGCAATTATATAATCTATATATTTTGCATTGCTTTTTTTCATTTCCATTCTTTCCTCACTAGTTTATTGTATTATTCTCTCAAAGTCATTGGTTGGAACTTATTGAAGTGATCATTATTGATCACTTTTTTCGTTAGATGGTGGGTAGAAGAGAGAATATTCTGCAGTTAGAACATCAAACATGATCTATTCCAGTGAAACCTAGGCTAGAATGGGAGTTACATTAACACTCATCTTAAGATCTGAGTGTTCCAGGAAAATCTGGTAGTTGTTCACATTTTTTCCCTTCCTGATAACATATGTAATGTTGACAAGTTCATAAACAATGGAAGTGCAAGTGCTATATGCTCCACACCTAAAGTTTGCTGTTGTGAGGGATCCTTGACATTTTGCAAAATGAGAGTGTCAAGAAAATATAAAACATTTTGAGCCTCTGACCAAAGCTATCAACTACATTTCATAGCAGTAGCTGAATTGGGATGTGTCAACAGATTAGAACTCCTTTTCCCCCTACGCTGCCCCAGATGTGCTAAAACATCTATTAGCACTGCAAGAGCAGCATATGATTAAGTCTGGGACACCCCAGATTAGAGTTTCATCTTGATTAAGCCACTGTAAATCCAGAATAACTCTACAGAAGTTAACTTAACTGCACTTAACTTCAACTCAGGCAAGAATTTGGCTTATGACGTGTACCATCTGATTTTAAATCAATTACAAAACTGTCACTTTAGGAATGTTTTTCATCTCTGCCATATGATAGAGTCAACCAGAAAGTGGAGCTTGAAACAGTTTCTTTGCTTAAGCTCTGTGAATTATTTGACCTAGCAATTCTGCAAAATACATTCCAGGAGATAAAACAAATTTCAAGTTGGTAAATTGCTTTGTAATTAGCAGATCTAGCAAAAGCTTACTCCTTCAAATTTATGTTCCATCCCTCCTGCAAAATAAAACTAAATCTGTCACTTGTTCTTCTTTCCCTAAAGCTTCCTAGTTTGCACTGAATACATAATTTCACCCCAAGACCCAATCTGTACCTTTACCAGAATAAGTCAATATGTGGCCTGTATAGTGCCTCTGGTCAGCCAACAAATCCAAAAAAATCCCATAATTATCAAGCACAATTTATAGCTGAATTTCACCATGAAATAAAATTTCTTCTCTAAATGACTAGTGATTTTCACTACAACTGTGGGCATCTTAGATCTTTGATACTTCCCTCTTCTTCAGTTATTCCTGAAGCTTGTCAAGACATTCAAATAATTATAGAAGTAACTGACAGAGAACAGGCATTTCTAGTTGTTCCATAGTTTATTCCTGTCTTAGGAAACCAAAATAAAATTACAGCTAGCAGAGTCCTTCTGCATGCAGTTGTAAGCTGATCTGTTACACTTATTTCTCTTCCTGGCCTCATGTAATATCTGTCCAATTCATCAAAAGAAATGCAAAGAAGTCCTTCAAGGAGCGCATTTCTTCATAGCACAGCAAGGCCCAACAGGCACACACCATTTATCAGCTTCTTCCATACCACAGAAACAGAGAAAGCACGCAAGGTCAGTTTTCTATTCTTTTCCTAGGCTTATTAGTATCTCACTTAGAATATGGGGAATACGTTCAACCAAACCTCCAGACTCGTTCAGGAATCGGTCATTTAAAATCAATATGAAGTAGGTAAAATGCTGAAATTTTCTACTGCCAGACAAATTTTCGGATCTCTACTTTCCTAATGTATTTCTCTCACTTTCAGATGTCTAAATTTTCTATCAATAACCTTATAGAAAAAGTCCTATCACTACCCCCTTCCTTAGGCAAAGCTCTATGGAATTCCACCTTCCTCTCTGCTTTATAAATTTTCAATCTTGCATTTTCAGGAGCTATCCCTCAATTGGATGAACCACTACTTCAAGACAATCATATTCATATCAATGGAAATGGCATATTCTTATCTACCATTTGTAATTACTCACCTATGCCCAACTAAAGGAGAATGGAGAACTACCTCTTAATACTTTGTGACTACTAGAATTCAAGGTTAAAAGAGGCTTTAAACCTCTTTTGACCACAGCATGTGTGATTTCATTCTCTAAACATTTAACTGCAGAGAGTTTAAAAATCCAAAAAAAAAATATAAAACAAATATATAGAGAGAGCAAGTGCAAGCAAGAAAACAACCTTAAAAATAAGTTTATGGGTGCTTAAAGGAATGTCAGTGGTTTTGTCCTTTGTTTTCTTCAATGTTCAGAAAAAAAATCACTTCCTTAAGGGAGATGCATATTTTTCTTATATAGAAATATTGGTACAATAGGGATCCTGTTTCCAGTAATATTTCATCTGTAAATGTAAGCTAAGGTTATCAGATTTTATATATTTCACTTTTGAACTGTACTGTTTTTGTAGGTATGTCAGTTGCTTTATCAAAAACAGTAAACAATTTTTCTCATCTATGTAACTGTGTTTATGGAAACTGAAGCCTCCATCTTGCTCTCTCACAACCGATCCTTCATAAAAAGTTCCCTATACATCTTTCTGAAGCACAGTCAAACTTTTATTCTAAGAATATATTGCTCTGCAGTTCCTTGTACTGAGTTATACAAACTCAGAGCTTTGGCCGTCACTTCAAGCAGTTATTGCCCATATCCCAAATACTTTCTGTGCTTCGTAGGGCCACAGTACCTTATTGTTCCCAGAAAATGTGCTTATTGCTCTCTCCACATTTTCAAATTAATGGTATACGTATATATTTAGGACACAAAAAAGGAAATAACATCTTGTGTTTCTATTTACCACAATAATACTGCTTATATTAACAATGGGAACTGTATTTCCCATTGTATATTGACCTGGACAAACTGGATGACTGGGCGATGAGAAACCTAATGAAGTTCAACAAGGGCAAGTGCAGGGTCCTGAACTTGGGGAGGAAGAACCCTGGACACCAGTACAGATTGGGGGTTGACCTGCTGGAGAGCAGCCCCGCAGACAGGGACCTGGGTGTCATGGTGGCCAATGGGATCCTGGGGTGCATTAAGAAGAGCGTCTCCAGCAGGTCAAGAGAAGTGATTGTCCCCCCTCTACTCAGCCCTGGTGAGGCCACATCTGGAGTTCTGTGTCCAGTGCTGGGCTCCCCAGTACAAGAGGAAAGTGGAGCTGCTGGAGAGAGTCCAGTGCAGGGCTATGAGGATGCTCAGGGTCCTGGAACATCTGCCCTATGAGCAGAGGTTGAGGGAGCTGGGCCTGTTCAGCTTGGAGGAGAAAAGGCTGAGAGGGGACCTGATCAGTATGTATAAATACCTCAAGGGAGGGAGGGAGGAGGATGGTGTTGGCCTCTTTTCAGTGGTGGACAGTGATGGGACTAGAGGAAATGGCTTCAAACTGAAGCATCGGAAGTTCCACAGGATCTTCAGGAAGCATTTCCTCACTGTGAGGGTGACAGAGCACCGGAACAGGCTGCCCAGAGAGGTTGTGGAGTCTCCTTCTTTGGAGATCTTTAAAACCTGCTTGGATGCAGCCCTGTGCCATGTGCTCTAGGTGACCTTGCGTGTGCAGGGGGGTTGGACTAGATGACCTCTAAGGTCCCTTCTAACCTTAAGCATTCTATGATTCTATGATTCTATTTCAAATCTGCCTTTCAATGGATGAAAATTTGGTGAAAATAAAAAGATGATTCTATTGAAAGCTATGAGAAAAAAGCATGGAAAGATTCTAATATGCTTTACATATGTTTTAATTTTAAATCAGAAACAAGGCTTTATACCACATCTGACTCTAGACTTTATGTTTGAATCATGCAAGTTAATTCTGAACATTCCCATGATCTTCGCATAAATGGGAAATTACTTTCAGATTTTAAAGGGAATTTATGGACTTTTTATGACCCATTCTGAGATTTTGACCTTCAGTATAATTTCAAATGAGTTTAAAAGTGTGATTTTGAAATAACTACTACTATTCCTAAGAACACATTGTATGTTTTTTCTAAACGTGACATCAGAATTATATATTCTTTCCTAGATAATATTCGGTTTATGTCATTAAATTTACAACATCAAGATTTATTTCAACTTTTAATCATCTGTCATATAAATTTGTCAATTTATCATTTGCCTAAGTGATTTCACAAAATTGAAGTTAGGGATCAAAAAAGGATATAAGTAAAAAATGAGATGAATTCAAGTAAAGCTAGGAGAAAAAAAAATCTAATAACCAAAATATCACACAACTTGGAGATGGTAGTACATGTTTAAATCTTGAACTTTTTCCTTTTACTCTGTTTAGTATGGTAACTGTATTAGCATTTAGTGTTTAAGTTCTTCCTTTTACTTTTCATTTGATATAAACACAGTGACATATTTTAAATGAGACTTTGCTGTACTTCTACATACTTTAAGACACAGTATAATTTCATGCTTTCCTAGTGTCATTCATTCAAGCTCTAGGATTTGACACCATTCCTCTAGTCCTTCTTCTAGATGATGATAACACATCTCATTCAAATATGTTTCATGTGTGCTCATATTCAATATTCCAGAAGTTTTATTTATTTATTACAATCCATAGACAACTGTAATTTTGTATTTAGAGGTATTGAGTAGTAGTTCCTTGTCATTAATCTGAAACTTCATCTCTCTAATTGTCCTTTTAAACAAGTTTATATTTTCAAGATGGTGGATCCAACATAATTCAGGCACATCCCAGATTTCACTTGGACAAGTATCTACAGCCCTATTACACTGCTAAATAAACAAAACTAAACGATCATGAAAGGTTTCAAAGATCTTTCAAGAAATGTTTCAAAGCATTTCACTGCTGTGTCAGTGAAACAATTCAGGGAGTAGGACAGTGAAACCACTGCATAAGCCTCTACCCTGTGTATAAATTTTACATAGCGTGAGCTTCTTTAAATCCTGAGCTCCTGGAATGCAGTTAATATTGTGCATACTACTAATGCCTCTATTTTCATATGAGTAATTTTTACATTGCATGAATCTGAAGAGAATCTTTAATAAATAGAAAACGGAAAATCTTTAAAAATAGACAACTCATAGCCATAAGACTTACATGAGATTTTAATGCCAGGACACTTTTCAGAGATTTGCTAAGCTTGTGAGCTATTATATACTAGACAATTTCTAAGGAAAGAATGTTACAAGACAGAAGGAAGTGTAGGTTGGATTATGGACTTAGAAGATATATAAACATACAGAAGACACTGGAATGTGAAAGAGAGAATACATCAAAGAAAAGAAAGCTGATGGAAGCAGAGATAAAACTCTGGGAACAATTTAAATATGAAAGAACTATTGGGCAATAAAAAATTAGACAGGAAAAAAAAAAGCAGCTTGCCTAGCATTTTTCCACTGTCATTTCTGAGCAGTTACAAGACCATGGTTCCATACTTAAGAGAAATGCAGCACTGGAGATGAACCTGACATTGTTAGCTGAAGGTGATTTCTTCCTGAATGCTCAGAGGTTTACAGGCTTATTTTTGGTTCCATGATTTAAATCAGTTTCATCTTTTTCAGGAATGAGGGGAGGGAAGGCTGTCAAAGTGTTTGACTATCTGAATTGGGCAGTATTGCCCTTTACATAGAGATGACAGCACCCTAAATAAACTGGATATGATCTTCAGTAAATTATATTTCCCTTTTTATGGTATATTCATTTACACTTTAAAATGCTGTGGCTGAGATGCTGCCTGTATACCATTTTAGAATAGTTATGCAAAAGGTAGAAAGGAATGAAGAAAAGAGTTGTGTATTTTTTACAGTAGTTTATGAAAAACAATAAAATATTTTAAAAATCATTATGATTTTAGAGAAAGCATTGGAAACTGTGAGATAGAAAACATAGTGTAAAATTACATTGGGAATCCTGTTATAATAATACTTTCATAATAATTATTATAGTATAGAATCATATTCTATTAAATGTTAATTCCAGTGTTAATATTTCTTGAAATCATCTTTAATTCCATTCTGAAGCAGTTTTACTGGAATCTCTTAGATTTATGAACAGCAGATTTTCTTAATGAAAAGCTGAGGAAAGGAATAATGTTTCAGTGCAAATGCTGAATTGAATAATTACTTGCTTTTTTTTTTTAGTTTTTTAGTTATGGCAAAGACCTCTTACATGCTCTCCTTACCCTAAAAATTTTTCTCATGCCTTATGCCATTAAACTATCTATGATTGCCCTTGTTAAATGCTTCTTGGTTTCCTAAATGTGATGCCTGATGATCTGGAGGCTAAGATGTTTTCTTCTCACTTTTCAGGGAACTTCCATCACATAGTCATATGAAAGTTTCATTACAAGATTTCAATATTTCCTAAGATAAGCTGTTTTTTGTTTCTCTGTTTTAATATTTTCAACCATATCTTTTTTTAAATATATAATTTATTTGTAACTCAAAAAGGATTTTTTTTTCAACTTATGTAGTACACTATATGTAATCTCTTATTTACATTTTTCTTCTTTGAAACTTGCAGATGCTCCAGGAGAATCCTAGAATTTCATTGTTTGCCGATTTAAAAGCTGATATCATTCAGGCAACATCTCCAGTAGACACTAAAGCTCTGGTTGCATGATGTTGCAGCACTTATCAGTAACAGGACAAATGCTTAACATGCCTTTGATAGCCTTTGACCCATGATGCCTGGCAATTTTTTCTATTCTTTTTTTTTTTTTTTCTCTCTCCTTCTCTCTCTTTTTTCTGAATATATCTTCAGAATTTCAGGCTCCCTTCATCACAAACCTTATTTTGACCCTTTATTTATACATTTTTATATATTTACTTATTTTAGGAATACTGGTCTAGCTTTTGGAGGTGACTTGACAAAACTCAGCTGGTAGTCAATTTGATTTTCCAGTATTTTCATTAGCACCTTCACAGTTGAAATAGTTCTGCTTCAGAATGATCAGAAGACTCGACCTTGAAGGATCAAAAAGAGACATCACTATGAATGCTTGGCTGCCACAAGCCGGTTATCCCTGTGGTAACTTTTCTGACACCTCCTGCTTAAAACGCAAAAAGTCAGAAGTTGCAGAAACTGCAACACATGCAGTTCTATCTCCATGTGAGTAGGAACTTCTATCCTGTGAGGGTCACAGAGCAGTGGAACAGGCTGCCCAGGGAGGTTGTGGAGTCTCCTTCTCTGGAGGTCTTCGAAACCTGCCTGGATGACACCCTGTGCCACATGCTCTAGGTGTGCCTGCTGGAGCGGGAAGGTTGGACTAGATGATCTCTAGAGGTCCCTTCCAACCTTAAACATCCTGTGCTTCTGCGTGAGTCTGTGATTCTGTGAAATAGAGGATGCTCTTCACAAATGGATGTAATGGTGGTACTATCACAGCAGAAAATTTAAAGTTATTGTAAGCAATCTAGAGCACTAGGGAAAGAACACACATACAAAAAAAGTAATTAAATAACCTACAAAAACTTATGAGACTGCATTCTCCACAGGGTAATGTGGGTTTATCTTTTTTTGCTATTGAGGATGATTCAGCATCACTGTCATAATGTTGTGAGGAAAACAGTCATCATACTGTTATGCTTAAACAGAAATGCCATTATTTGTGAGGCATTAGATAAAGAAAAACATAGTACAACAGGAGCTATTTTAGAGCACAATAGAGCACAATCATTAGAAAAATAGAAAACATTTCCTATGAGTAAGAACGGAAAGAATTAAGATTATTTAACCAAAGAAGCAGAGAACCAAGGGGCCACACCAGTATTCAGCAAGGTTCAGCCAAGACAGAATCTGTTCTCCATGTCTACTGGCAAATTTCAGGAGAAATGAGATGAGGTTATTGGAAAGATATGATTACCTTATTGTGCCATACAATGAAGACATGGGGAAGTTTTGCAATAGTGTGTCTGTGAATATGGCAAAATCTCCATTTAGAAAAGGTTCTAAATAAATATCTATCAGAAACAGAGTAGATACACTTGAAATTAATTTTCATTTAGAGGAAGAAGGAAGGAAGGAAAAGGAAGGAAAAGGAAGGAAAAGGAAGGAAAAGGAAGGAAAAGGAAGGAAAAGGAAGGAAAAGGAAGGAAGGAAGGAAGGAAGGGAGGAAAGGAGGAAGGGAGGAAGGGAGGAAGGGAGGAAGGGAGGAAGGGAGGAAGGAAGGGGAAAAAATGTTTTGCTAACTTTTTTTAAACAATCTTATATTCTCTCCATCTTTTCCTTAAGTAATTAATATATGGAAATATTTAAGTTTAAGAGCAGAACTTTTCTTCATAACATACTGTTATTCAATAACTGTCAGCAAAAAAATAGCAAGAAAATAAGAACTTTTTTAAGACCGTATACTAAAGTCATAGGGTAAAGGTTTATTATCCTCTTTTAATCTAGTGTTTTATGGAGAAGGTGAGGCACAGCAGATAAAAAAGTAATTTACATTTGAGAGATTATTATTTACCTTTTTCTGTTACTTGAAGAGCAAAGGCATGTAATTAATGTGCTATTTCTTCGCACAGTCCAGTTTAGAAACTGGATTTTTATTTCTACATTTTGTACTATCTGATGCTTAATATTAGTTTGTATTCTGTTTTGGGAACAGGAATATTCATTTCTCTAATCATAACAAAAGCACAAAATACTCTTTTCTGTAAAACGACTGTAAAGGGTCTCCAACGAACTGTATGTCCTCATACGTTGTATAGATGTTCTATAAAATAAAAACTTCACAAAATTCTCTTCTATGAAAGCCTAATGGTACGTTTTAGTATGCTGTGTATCATGGTCAGTATTGGCCAAGAGAACAATGTATCTTTTAGTTTATAAAAGATAAGCAACTTTTCTATAAAGAACTTTTATTCTTAAACTGAAACTGGATACGCAGAACTACTACAGAAGGTACAAAGCTTTTAATGTTGGTTTTCTTTTCTTTTGCACTCGTACATATTCAATTTTCTTTTCTATCACAGATGACTGGACAGATCAACAGAAAACAAACAAAAAACATAAAAACATTAAAAAATAGATTTACGAAGGGCTAGTAGTAGTTTCAAAACAAGCTGCAGTGATTTGAGATTTTCTGTCTTAAACTGCAGTTTCATAGGACTGAATATATTAAATAAATTATTTTTCGTTCTCCATTATAATAGAGGTAGTTACATACAGTAAATAAATTTGATTTCAGATTTCTCAATTTATTTTGGTTCAGTTTGTAGACAGCTTATTCTGCATTCAGGGAAAGTTAGCTTACTCTCTAGGGGGGCAGATGTTAGATTTCACAGATTTTAGAGTTAATAGAGGTTATCATTCATTTATTTTTTCAATGCGTTGGGGAAAATCTAAGCTTCAGTCTTTAAATTCTTCTCAACTATTTCTTTATCCCCTGGCAACCATTTATAGTTTGAGAATGTCAGTCTCTTCTTCTTTTCAAAAGGAAGTGGAAAATAATATCTATTCAATAACCAATTCTTCCTAGTTTTTAACTTTTTTTCTTCTTATGAGACAACAGCTTACAACAAGTGCCCTGGACAGTCTCTAGCCATGCAGACACAGAGGCAAAATTCAAGTTTCAGGTTGACTAAGCTGTGCTCTGGATATGTCCATATATCTCCATTTATTTATTAAAAAAAAAAAATCTACCAACCATGAAGACAAAGTTCAGTGAAGAACAAAACAAATGAAAAGAATTAAGGAATATTTCCCATAAAAAACAGATAAATATCTGCTTGAGCAATTGGCAAATATAGGTAAGGGAGTAGTATGAGTTTTACAGTATTTGAAAGGAATATACTCCCCGAGAAGAATTATTAAACCTGAAGACCTTATAATCAAGAAAAAAAAATGATATTTAATGTTCAGCTTTAATACAAAAAGGAAAAAGTTCCATTCCCTGTATGAGATTTATTGGGTTGTGAAATAATTTCTTCAGGGAAACAATAGAAGACATACTGCTTGGCACTTTTTTCACTTTTTTTTTTCCCCCTGAGAAACATCTAAAACGCTGAAAAGCTGAAAAACTAGGAGCAGGGGAGGAAGATATGAGGTTCATTTCTAGTTTTTCTCCTCTTTACAAACAGCCTAAAATTAGAATTCCTGTTCATTTTTGGAAAAGTTTTTTTTTTTTTTTAAATCAGTGACTCTTATGGTATTTGTGAAAACTACCAAACTAAGCTCTGAGTTTGTTTCGTAAGTTTTCTTCAAACAGAACTGTTTTAAGTCACACAGATTTTTGAGCTGAGGTTTATTTACTGTATGCATATTTGATAACTCTGCAGAAACTTATTGTAAGGACTGTATTCACAGATTTATTCTAGTTTTCAAATTCATTGCTACAGTCTGAAAAATAATATTTTGGTCAATACATATTTACCAGGAGATAAATTCACTTTAGATTGTCAAGCTAAAGTAAGAAAGATCTATATTAAACACTTTTTCTTTTTGATTCTTCTCTTTAGAAGAAAAACACCATAAATGCAAGACAGTAACTTCTCATACTTTGTAGGTCTGTGCACTTTATATGTCTGTACCTTGTATGTTAGTTTTAATATAGGTTATCTCTTCAGGTCTTGATCTGATTCTATTTAAATAAAATGCATCAAATTTCAGAAGGCCTGTCTTGAAGATCTGTTTTATATTTCTTCTTATTATGTTCATGTAATATCAAACTTTGTATGCACTAAGATCTTCTTGCAATCTTTCTTGCAAAATCTTGCAATTTTACAGTGTGAAAACAGCTTCTGACCATGGTAAACACAGAAACTTTCCACGGTGGTCTTTCTCCACTACAGCTGCCCATTTCTTCTCCCCATTGACCTTACTCATTTTTTTTTCAAAAGCAGGGATGATCTGACAACAGTTCAGTGTATGGAAAAATAAATTTTTATCAGTATATTTTTGACAGAAGAATATATGCATCCTGCTAAAATCTCATTTCCCAGAATTTGAATGAATACCATAAAATTACAGATAAAGTGAAGGTCACTTCTAACTGCAATTGCCACAATAAAACATTTTTGTCTAAAATTTCAACATTATTGTTTATACAGATAGCAGTGAAGATATCAAACTTTATATTGGGTATGTGGAATCTTCCACAAGTCTCCTCAGTTTCAATACTGTACAAACACAGAGACAGACTCCAAACTTCTAAGCTAGCAACAATACTTAAAAAAAAAAAAAGAAAAAAGAAAAAAAGGCAATAAAGAATAAGACTGGAAAGCTTGGAATGAGAATGTCTTTTGTTTTTGTTTTTTTTTTTCTGAGTCTAGTTTCCCACTAACTTCTTACTCAGTAGAGCAGTGACTGATGTCACTCTAGGTTGCAAAAAAGAAAGAAGAGATGACATCTCTTTTAACCTGCCTCTCCTTTACCTCTCCTGAAACTTTCTTACCAATCACATTTTTCACAGAAAAATGAAGCTTTTTATCTGAAATGCTTTTAAGTATAGAGTAGACAAAATAAAGAATGAAATTGCAGTTCATAAATCCATTCATGTATATATGTTCCTCAGATTGATTTGGAACTAAAAGTATATATTGTTTTCTAGTTTTAACTGACTTTTGGAGATATTGACCAGGAAATTGTATTTTCAATAGCGACGTCAAAAGAAATTTGTAGTTGCTCAAGATTACTTTCTGGGAGTGGAGTTCTGTTTCATAAAAAGAGACACCCAAGGCCTTTAGCTTCTTGTTTTTATTGCAGAAGCTCATAAATCTGCCATAAATTCTGTATTTCATCTACTATATGTGGAAGCCCCAAATACTGTAGATAACTTGCATAGAGTTGGAGCAAGATTATCTGATTAAATAGTCTTAATTTTCTCCTCTTCTTTGAAGAACTATAAAATGCGAAAGAAAAATGGAGAGAAGGTGAACAAAAAGGTAAGATAAGTGTAAGAGAAATTACTCACAAATTTTTAAGCAATTATAAATTTTGTAATATAATGATGTAATCATCTTAGAATGAAAGTTTTTCAAAACATTTGCACTAACAGAATTAAAGATGTGACTGATAAAGACTACCATCTTCATATATACTTTTATTTCTTCAAGGCATTTGCATTTTAACAGAGTATGAGAATTTGATTTAAAAAGTTTTACACTAAATGAAATTTTCAGGATATTCACTAGATAGAATATAAATTTGACTTACTATCTATATTACACTTTTAGTCAGCAGAAAAATATCACAATTAGGGATATATGTTCATATTCCTTTTTCTTTTTGTAAGATTTTTATCCATGACCTATATGATATAGAAACTTTCTGGTATAGTTGGTAAATTACATTGTTTGATAAGGCAGAAACTACTTATAAGTAAACGCAATAAAATCATTTCCCCTTTAGTTTGCACAACTAAATGCAAGTGATTTGTATTTGGGAATGAAAAATACATATTAAAACCTCTACAGAGAATTGATACTACATAGAATCAGTAATATGGGGAAAAAAAAAAGACTTACACTTCAGAACAGTTTTTCTCAATACAAATTTTCACTATAGTGCTTGGCAAAGGAAAGTGTGAAGATATAAAGGCAAACACCAAAAAGGAAGCAAGCTTTCCAGCACAGAGAACATATTAGGAGTATAGCAATCTATGTCCAACTCAGGAGAAGCACTGAGACTGTAAAATAGCAGTAACATGACCTGAAGGGGACAGTCACAGTACTTCTTTGTAGCACAGTAAGCCTCATTGAAACTCAACTGCTTCCACTAGATTTACTTGTGCCAAGTCAGGCAGAAGCTTGTGATCTGCTGCATTTAACTTTTCAAATGAGAACCCCATCAACCACAGCTGGAAAATAAACATTGTATTATAAGTCTTAAAGAGGCTTTATTATGCAAACAAACAAACAAACAGTAAAAAATCCTCACCAGTATGGGTAATTAACAAAAATATCTGATCCTGACTTTCAGACTTACTGTCAAAGACACAGTGAGATCCAAAGCCTGGAAATTTGACAGTGTAACAGCTTTAGTCCAAGCATCACTCTGTGTGGAGAAGAAATAGGAATAAGGGAGGCAAATTTTTTTTTTCAGCTCCTTAGTGGCTCTGGTATCACGATCTTTGCCCCTTTTCTTACTACTCTGTCTACCTGGTGAGAAAAGCTAGAAGATAAATAGCCTCATTAGTTCTGTATTCCTAGATCCAGCTAGTGCACCAAGACAGGAAAAGATTGGGTGAAGAGAGATGAAAGACAGTTAGGTAGTCTTTAGACAAAATTCTAGAGAATAGTCAGCTTCTCACCTTAAGGATTATTTTACAATAGGATGATCTTTAAAGAATTGTACTAAGAGGGTCATTTGTAGAGGACCAAACTAAAGCTATTAGCAAGGCCATTTTCTTTATTGACTAAAAAATGTGTTGCCTCCACAGTCACAGTTAACATAATTGAGCTATTAAATGTATATAGAGAGAATTTTAAAACTTTTTTTTTCTATTGAGGTGTTTAAAATTTTGTTACATTTGTAGTCTCATATACTCTGTGATCTAGTTAGCCTTTTCTGTAAAGAGCAAGCTATTCTCAAAATATTACCTGCAATGCATAGTCATGGCACTCACATAAACCTGCCTGTAGGAAAAAATAATGATATCTTTGGGGACAATTTACTTAGGTGATGGCACTGAAGAGAGGAATTTGAGTATGCTCAGAGCTGATTGTGTTTCTAATAAGCAGATGTACTGCTATCACATGACCTAATGAGTTGTAATACATTGACTGAACTGTGCAAAAATGCACTGATTTAAAAAAAATATACACGTGTAGATCTTAAATGTTGTTTGGTAAAGACAACTCCATGACCTATGGAATATCAATGTTGTTCCCATGCTGTTAAGATATTTTACTATTTCTTTATCTGCACTATAAAACTGAAGATAAAATGGATTAAATAGTTGTTATACAATGCAAGTGTTATCTACTATGTATTCCTGGGAATATTTAAGGTACATCACTTTAATAACATGACAAATTCTAATGCTCTTTTGTGAGTGCAGGCATTCAACATTTACCATCAAAAAGTCTTCAAAAATTATGCTGCAAGTGAACAATCATTTGTTGCTAAGTATTTTCTTGCTCCCAAATCATCCTGATAAGGGAAACTATCTCATATGAAAAACAAAAAACAGAAAATAGATGACAAAGCTTGGACAAAGCTTGTTCAAAATATTTGGCAATAAATAAATAAATCTGAAGACTTCTATGACTGGTGTCAGCTGTAGTTCATAAATTTGGCAAAATATTAAAATATACCTTAAAGCTTGCAGAGTATTAGCAGAATAGTTTATCTGAAACTATTGAAATAATTTGTAGAGCACTGGATTCAGGGTTCTAGAAATAGTATTTACTTAATAGTTAGTTAATTGTTACAACTATTTGAAACATTCCTTTCAGGAAAAGTTTAGCAGCTATAGCAGGACACTGTATATTAGTTAGGCTTTTATGCAACAATTATTATAATTTGAACAATTAGAGAAATATACTTTTTTAGTCTTTAGATCAGTTTCAATATATTGGAAATATATAAATTTTACCTCTGTATAAAATCCTCCATAGGAATATTTAATTTACAATTAAGCAAACCGTAAGCGCAAAGTCTTTTACAGCCACATCCCATAAATCCACTTCTGCACACCCAAGAGCAATCAATTTTTACTCTATAACCAAAGAGATGAAGAAGACACCATAAAAAAGTTCATCACCCAATAACATTGCTGCAAAATGAGTTGCAAATGCAAGCTTGTATTAGCTCTCTTGTCAGTGCTTATATTTGCTTTTCCACCACCAGTAGCTGGAATTTCTAGAAATGAGACTGTGGCAAAACATGAGGCTCTTCTGGAATCTTAAAATTTGCAATTTTAACTTTGCACTTGAGTTGGAGGTAAAATCAATATTAGAGAACTGAACCTAAAGCCAATTCAAATAAAAAGGGAAGGATAAACAAGGAAAAGCAAGGAAAAGCAAGAAATGTCACAAAGATATCATAGAACAGACTGAAGTGAACACCTTGTTGTAGGCAATGAAACGTATTTTCATGATGTTTAGAAATGTAAAAATCAAGAACATTACCTGTAAACTACTTTTCTCTTCTTTTTTTCCCCTTAAGAAATAATACAGAAATAATGGATGCATTTTTAAAAAATATTAATAGGCAATACTGACATCAGTATAAAATTGAATTAGAATAAGACACAGGTAATCATATTATTAAAATTCAAGTGAAAGTGAATATAGCAGTGCAAAGTTCTGAGAAAATTCTATAATGTAATTCAGTGAAGGTCATTCATCAAATATCTTCTCCATGCAGGATGATATAGTTACGTGTACAAATAACAGGTTTTCCTTCGAATTAGAATACTGATTTAAATAATCTAAACAGGAGATTCATGCCCATATGAGTTTGACTGATATGTAGTCAAATTAAAGATATGTCAAACTATAATCACCTACAGACTCGGAATTGCTTCAGAGTAACAGAAGAAACATTTTATTAGTTTCTGTGCAGATATTTCTGTAAAAATGAATGTTTATACCATGAATTATAATTTATGTTTATTTTTCAATTCTTTAAATCTATGTACTTTCTTCACCTCTCCTGATAAGGCAATTATTTACAGAAAAAAAAATCCTGTATATATGTTGTATTGCACTTTTTCTACATCAAAACTATTTAGATCAATTTGTGTATCTAGTATATTCTAGGGGAAGAATGTGAGAGTGCAGATAGGTTTAAAGATCAAGTTAAGCATTCCCTTCTATATATATGTAGTACCTATGTGTTTATTTTTTGTAAATAAAAATAGATATATATTTATTTAGAGATATAAATCCCTCCTCAGATTCTAAGTAGTTCTGAAAACTCTTCAGATTTTAGCAGAACACTTCAGAGAGTGCACAGGTTATTTTGGATAGTTTCCTAAAAGTTTAGATTCATCTCTGTTTCCTAACTCCTCTCTGCGTGGTGTTCTACAAGAGAAGAAAAAGATGCAATAGAGCAGAGCCTTAAATCCTTGAAAATTATTCTCAGAATCAAGAAAATCAAATTTTAATTTTACTTTGGCTGGTTCTGCTTTGTTGAACACTAGGTCTAAGGGATAGGCAAAATATTAACAGATGTCACAATAGTTATGCTTTGTTTCACCACTTTTCAAAATGATTCCGGACTCTTCTAGTAATTCAAGGGCCATGAAAGAAGATTTTACATCAGATGTTACATGCATCTGTTACATATTAAAATAACTAACTATAAGCATTGACAAGGCTTTAATGTTTTTGATGATTACCTTGATACTCAAATTTCCACCAGCGTATGGATTATGCACTGGGTATTACTATTACATGTAATATAAACTCTTCCATTTTCCTTTCTCACTCATACCACTGCTCTGCCATATTTAAACAGATATTGTATTGCTTTATTTTTCCTCTTTAGAAATATTGAATATTTGATACACACAAATATATAATGTAATACCCTTTTAATGGTAATTGTTTTGAAGCTATACATTCGTCTCCGAACGTTAAATGAAAGCTGATTGTTATAATGCAAGACAAGAGATGTTCCTCTGTCTCTGATAGTGCTAACATTTGATATAAAATTCCATTCTACATGGTGTCATTCAAAAGGATACATCTAAAACTGAAGTCTAAAACTTTAATGCTGAAAGCGGAAAGGGTGTTATTTCATTTGTAACAACTGAATGAAAGGAAATCCGGACAGATGTTCTAAACTCTATTCTGTATCTGTAGGGTATTACGAAGGACTTATTGCATAGTTTATGCAAGAGAAAGTGAAAGTTAAGTATATTAATCCACTGATAATTATATTACAAATAGATTATTGCATAAGATCTGGTTGCCTAGAATGGCAGCTTTAAAGGATATCAAGATGAATTTGGTAGATACAAAAAAAAAAAAAAAAAAGTAACTACCAGAAATTATGGAGTGGAAATCAATCTTCTGATGAACACTTTGTAGACTATTTAGGGGAGACATTATGTGCCTAAATGTCTAGAGACAACTAGGAAAAAACAAGTATAATATGGCATTTGTTTTTGTAAGGGCAAGAGGGGAGCAACATATGTGCCAAAAAAGCTAGAAGTTTACAACACTAAGTATATTTTTGCTATATCTTCTATTGGATGTGAAATGAAGTGATTTTACTGTTTCAATCTACATAGAACATTCTGTCTTCATCTTCCTGGAAGAGGCAAAAAATATAAAAAGATGAATGGATTGATTCTTCCATTTTCCTAATGTATTACAGGATCTTTTTTTCCCACTTGTAATTTTGGAAAAAAATATTTTCAAAATAAATTCAGCACTGGATTTCATTTAAGTTATTCTCAAGCAACACCACTACAAATGCTATTATGATTTAAAAATCATAATGCATAAAACCATAACTCCACTGATCAAAGTGCTGAGAAAGCTGAAAAACCTTTAAAATCTTTGCCTGGCTTTAAGATTATTATTAAGACATTTATTTTTATTTTGTCTGTTGTTTGTCACTAAAAGGTTATATGTAAGTAGCAGAAAAGATATAGAATGAAACTGAGTCTGAATCTTTCGTAACCTGGAATAAACTTCTTGGATTCTTTCTCATGGTTTTGATGAAAGCGATCAGTATCAGCAACTGCATTCACCGACAAGCAAATTCTGTTTTCAAGGGAAAAAGAACTGCCTTCAGCATGACAAGACAACTTGCCATGTACCAACAGATGCTGAAATAAGAGACAGTAAAAGAAACTACATAGACACTGAAATCCCAGAAAGGAGAACATCAAAGTAGACATAAGACTATTTTATCAGACAAATCTCTAAACTAGCATTTGCTTGAAATGTTTGCTATCTATTTCCCTTGTCTTGAAGAAGAGTCTGATGTAGACAGGCATTTAAATGCTATAATATAAATTTTAAACATCCACTGTCAAAGAATAAGAGAATATCCCCCTCAAAAAAAAAAAAATGTCATATTGGGGAATTTAATCCCTGCTAGACAGTTTTCTGACAAAATAAAACATCACTTGAACATGGAACTTATTAAATTTTCCACCTGAAACACAAACTGTGCATACTTAAGCACCAGAGGGGCTTATTTTATTTTGTTGTAGAATTCTTGTGCCGAAGCAATAGGGATTTTTGCTTTGTCTATTGTAAAACTGGCAATAAAAACACAAAATCAGCATATTTGTTATTGTTTGCCAATAAAAAAAAATTAATCAGTTTGAAAATAAAGCAGCAAGAGTATATTCAAGTAAGTAGGCTTCATTTGTATATAACTTTGAAAGACATACCCTTATGAACACACTTCTCCATGCTAAACTGAAGTTAGATAATCCGATATTAGAGAGTATATTGGTAATATGGAAATAAAAAAAAAACCTAGAATAATGTTAGATGTTAAACTTTGTCCAATAGTTAAGTATAGTTAGATTCCTTTATACAAACAGTTGTTCAACCAGAAGCACTAATTTAAATCACATATGATTTATCTGCTTCTTTCTTTGGTACCTTTGTGAGTAATAACATATAAAAATAATTCTAGATTTAGCAAACAAACTCAAATACTCCCAAATCTGTAAGTTCGTCGCCTTGTATACACAACAGGTTGTATACACATGTATGTGCTATGCTGCTAAAGAACTCATAATTTAAGAATAATTATGATAAATAAATAATTGCAACTGTTTTATTTGAGCAATTACAGCTGCGAACTGTGGTGGAATCAGTTCTGTTTCATTCATATTTCTGACCTCCTGATTTTCAAATATAATAAAATACAGTCTAGATAATACACTGATCTTCACACCTTGGTCATGATTTTATAAGCCTCATCTTGTAAGCCATTGTGTAAGCCATTATGTAAGCCATTTATATGCCATTGTGATACATTTGTCTAGCAATTAAAAATACCTCTGAAATCTTCAATTTGAAAACTTTCTGTGGTCAGCTGCAAAACTTACTAAATTCATCCATACTTCAGGATAATTTCCTTTAATGTCAGATGTCATTCCCAGAAATTTATTTAGCTCAGTGGCTATTCTATTCCTTGTGCCACAATTAAAAAGTCATATATTGAGTTCTTAAAAGGTAACAGGTATCCAAATGAGCCTAAAATTGCTCATAAAGTTGAAAATAATAGAAACACATGATGACTCAAAAAGTGCAAGATAAATATGACAGAGTAACAGAAAATCAAATAAATTATAGAGCAAAAGGTCATGTCTCTGTGGATTAATAATAATTTGTACTACAAGGTGATTAATTGAGAGTAATTAATATAGAAAGATTCTGACTTTCAATCATCTTATGATAGCTTATAAACCACCAAAGGAGTTCAAGAATGAGATAAGTAAATAATGATAAGTAATAATAAGTAATAAATAATATCTTATGCTATCATAGAAAATATAGAATAGCATGCCCAGTAGTATAGTGAACCAAAAAAGTAAAGGAATAATCAATTCTATTTTAAAAACCACTGGAGAGATCTTAATATACAAGAATAAAATTATAAATTTGTTTGTGCTGTATATGCATGTGCACTGAGAAAAACTGGTATGATAAAAGACAGATAATTCTTTTTTATCCAAGAAGTCACAAGATTTTGTCTTATGTCTTGTTCACTCTGAGAAGATAAAGACACAAAGGATATGATTATTATAAAATGCAACTTAGAAGGGAAAAAAATATTTTGAGTGAATAGGATAAATGATTAATATACTTATTTTAGAAATTAGAAGATTCCCAAAGAATCAATGAGGTTATGTACTAGTTTGTCATTTTGAAAAAAAGGAGTCAACATTTTTATAATCAAGACAAGATATGATGGAGGATAATTCCATGTAAAATGTTACATAGCTGAAAGAAGTTAGAGAAATTATGCCTCTTGAAATGTGAAATATTAATGATTTTGTTTTCTCATGTTTTTTTAAAAATATAACTTCCTTAATACTTGCTTTGTTTCTATAGGAAATGAAATGTAATAGTCTCAAAATCATCACAAGTAGTAATATGATACAAAACTCCAAAAAGCACTTTATTCAATGCTATAACAATTAATAAACTCTTAATTATCTTAGTTTTTCTTGAGTCCAGAACACATCTCAGCAAATCACTTTTTTTCCTATTCTTTTCTGCAAAATGATTTAGTATTGTTCATTATTTATGTAAGCTTTAGATCAAGTTACCATAGAAATTTCAGGAGTTCTTCTCTTATATTTTAAAAATTGCCTACAATTACCTACCAAAAATATCTGTTAGCATGCCTAAATGCTACTATGTATAAACAGTAGTGTATAATAATGGTATGACATCGGCTATAGAAATGCTATGACAACTTGTCAGGCGGAAATAAGTTAAGATTTTTGGCACTGTCAACCGACCAAGAGCAAAACCTCCTCTACATTGCTCAAAAGCTGTCAAAAATAAAATTACAAAATATCTCCACATATTTCTAGAGGTCTACAAATAACATGGTCTATGGAAACATGACCATAATACTGGATGCATTGGTGTGAAAGTAGAAATATTAGTCTGTTCCGATTGCCACATACCACCACCAGTCGAGTTGGCTGCATCCAAGTCATCTCCTTTGCCAGTAAGAGCATCTGTGCATAAAGATGTAAGTCAGCTAAGCTGAGACTGTTCTGTGGTGCACTGCCAGGGAGAAGTGATCCATAGAGAAGCAGATCCTGGAGCCAAAGTTTGATGCAAAGCAAGCCCTGCCAAGGAAATGGTGCAGTGAGTTGGTAAGTTGGGGTGAGGAGCTTGTCTGGGTCAGGACAGCCTTAGCACAGAAAGGCTGCACCAAGTGGGTTCATCATGGTGGCAGACGATTTGAGGTCATGCTAGCCAGTGGGTCAGGATCAAGGAGATACAAGAATAAGCACCAACATAGCTGAGATTCAGCTGTGATGCAGCACAGCTAGGGTATTGTCTAAAAAGTAGGAATGCAATCCTTGCTTCCAGCTCTTTTCTCAACACTAAAATGTAGGAAGACAGAGACTCTGATGTTGGATACCAAAGACTCTTCCCATAGCAACAGCAACAAGTTATCTGTTCTACCAACCCAGATACAGCTCTGGCACCTGAAGCGCAGCTGCAGATCAACCAGTAGTGTAACTCATCACACACAGAATAGTCCAATGAGCTTCTTGATCACGTGCTACTCATGTGATTAGGGTTTCTTGTTTCTCTTTTCTGTTTCATTTTTTCTTTTCTCTTAAGGAGACTTTCCTTACTGATGTCTTTGAGAACAACCTCCACACTACATCTCTTATCAGCACACAGCATCTTTTCAGCTTGAATTCAGCCCACTAAAACTCCTACAAGATCAGCAATATCAGGTAGAAAACATATGTGAGTTTCTAGTGTACAAATGTGCAACTGTCATTCACGCCAGAAGATGGGAGAGGGCTCTCAACCTTGAGGAGTCTTCTCAGGTGACATTGTGACACAAAGGGAGGAAAGAGGTTCAGCCTGTCCATTGATCTAGAAGTAATGATGGAGTCTTCCTTCTCTCTCTTCTTCTTCCTTCTTTCTCTCTTCCTTCTTTCCCTCTTCCTACTATATCCGTCCTTGGTTCACCTTTTATATATTTTCCTTTACATTTAGGTGGAGGTTGAGTGATTCTAGTCATACTTTCATTATTGATTTGTTTTAAACCAAGTCTCCAAAATTAACTGAGAACCTAGAGAGCATACTCAGGAGTGGTTGTTCCTTCGAAGTAGGTAAATTCTTGGATGGGGTTGTTTATTGGCATTATGATGAGATTAGAATGAGGAGAAGTTTGAGCGAAGTCCATCAGAAGGGACCGATCTGCCACCATTGTTGGCCTTGCACCAGACGTTTTATCATACTATGTGCCTGATCAGCTGCACAGTATGACCAGGTTGCCACCTCCGCAGGGAGAGCAGCAGAGTTTGGCCGTGGTGTTTTCACTTCACCCTCCATTCACTCATCAGCTGCAGACACCATCAGGTTTTCACCTCTGCAGGGAAGCCAACAAAGTTTGGCCTTGGTGTCTCCATTCTGCTCCAGTCTTCATTTAGTCTCATTAGTTTGTGCTAGGAGGGCAGATTGTGTTGCCAGAGAAATCATTAAGAAGTATATTCTGTGCATATTGACCATAGATTCTGTACATATTGACTATCCTGGAAGAGGTAACTGCCTCTCACCTCAAACAAGCCTCTGTAATGCCATAACTTCTGTTAAGTTCTAATTTTTTTTTTCTAATTTCTCCTTTCTTGAATAATTTTCCTACAACTACACAGCTTCTTAACAGGCCCAGATTGACCACCAATTGAAAAGTGAACTATAAGATATATAAGGCAGGTGAATGGAGCTGTTTTCTTAAATAAATAGTATATTCCCCAAATCATACTGATGTTTTCAGTTTAATTTTTTTTCTATGTAATGGATAACAGTTAAACATATTACTCCTCTGCGATATACTTGTTTAGCTGCTTAGTCAATATGCTGCTCAGCATCTGTCTTCTTCCTTTTTATCTCATAGTGGTTCAGTGTGAAAAGGAGAGCACACATTTATTTATGCTCTACTAAATAGAATTGCCTCAGAAGGTTGTATTAAGACTATGCCTACACCTAATATTAAAAATGAATGAATAGCAAGGATCACTGGACTTAATGCAGGGCTATCCAACAACATGTGATACACAAGATCTTACTGTTCTGTCTGGCTTTATGAAAACCATAAATCTCAACTACAAGACTTTAATTCCACACTCTAATAAAAAGAAACATCTGAAATAACACTGTCCTCTTCAGCATTTTCAAAACTAGTCTCAGAATCATGTTTATCCATTCCCCAAGTAAATACTGAGTTTTATAGACTCTCATGATACACAGGCAATAAAGCAGTTTACTGACAGACTGGGACCTTCTATGTTTTGTTCATCAACCAAAGAAACAAGAATCAGATCACAAAGCAGGGCAGAAAAAGACTTATTTTGGAGATCAGCTCTAAATTTATAAGGATATCAAAAAAAAATCATCTTTGTTCAAAGCAACAGAACCTGGCA
>JAUBOD010000237.1:189380-202243 GCA_032353885.1 Nothura maculosa | reverse complement strand
ATACTGCCAGAGTCAGGCCTATAGTTACCACAGCATTTGGTATGCCTATTAAGAGATGAGTCCAGCTGGCCCCAGTCCCTTTAACCTTTGAGCATTGCCTGGAATACAAGGGAATTCATCTTTTATCAAATATCTGCTCTCCCATCCCATATCAAACTGCAACAACCTGTGGCACAGTTTCAGAAATAATGCGAGCATCGATCTTTGGAGGAAAGCTCATTTATGTCACTGCTTCTCAGTTCTGCTTCTGGAGCACAGGAATCTTTCACATTACCACATTAGGGCTTATTGAAAGCTATCCATAGATGGCAACTGCCAGAGGCCAGAGGACGCTGCTTCTAGGAGCTTAGGAAGGACATCCAGGACACTGGCCTTATAAGAGCACCAAGGCCAGCTTGCTGATAAAAAGAGCTATACTTGGAGCTACTTGAGAAGAAGCTAGAAGAACATCAGAAGACCCTTTTTCCAAAAAACACTGCCATGTGGTGATCATGAGACTCTTGGTTGACCTTGGTCACCACTGTACCCTTTTCTATGATCATAGCTGAGCATTGCATGAATGCTCTAAGCATGCCTCTATGAACACAGTATGTCTCCACATCTTTCCATTCACAAGACATTTAGGAGAATGCTTAGCAGAAGGTTTGTTTTTCTCAGTCTGAACTTAACATTCTGTTGTCAAATCTCTTAACCATCACTATATTTGCTACTCTGCTCCTGAAAGTCCCACTGTACCAAAAGTCAGAGGTACAAGCACTGGCATAATTTAACAGTCTGGATAAAGTCTTTATTGGAGATACAGAACATTTGATCATCCAGCCAGATTTCTACAGTAGATCCTATTAACTGTTGTCTCTGGTATATGCCAGTTTTATTCCTTAACCTAAGCTTCTACATAGTGACTGGCACCATTTTGCTCAGGATAACTGTCATTCCTTCAGATAGTTATTCTTTCAGATAGTTTCAATAATAACATTAGAATGAACATCTAGGAAGGGATTATTATTCTGTATAATCATGAGAATTTAACAGTACTAGTAAGCCATTTCATGCAAGTGACAGAGAACAAAGGCATGTTAAACCTAGTTCTGTAGGTGTAAACTGGCTTATAACATCATTTATAATGCTTAGTGCAATGTAAGTAATTAATATAGGTTTAGGGGCTATATATTACTTTACTATTGGTTAATAAAGTAAAATTATTAATGTCAAAAGAAAAACTCCGTAGAAATCCATGCTTTCTCTGCATCTTGAAGATGAAATTTTGACCTCCCAGCTCAAAGGAATGTAAACAAACACAGGAAGGTCCAGAAAAGTATAATAAAGATCAGAAATATGAAATGGTTTCTGTAAGAGAAAAAAAATGAATAAGCCAGAACTTCAATTTAAGGAAAATGTATGAAAGAAATTATGTTATATGTAACATAAAAGGGATGCACAGAAGCCAGATATTTTTTTTCTATAAATAAAAAAACAAAGGAGCATCAAGTTTAGTTAAACCATTTTTAAAGGAAGTTGAAGGAAGTGATTTCTCCACATACAGTGAAACTATGGAACTTCTTGCCACAGAATGTTGCAGATGTTCACAAAGAAGAAAAGGCAGAACAGATTCATGGAAAAGAAAATCCCTGAAAGTTTATTAGAATTTTATACATGGTCAAGGAAAGTCTGTATACAAACAACTGAAAGGTATGAATATATTGAGGAAAACATCATACACCTGCAAAGTTCTTAACTTCTCCTGTGTCGTTAGGAATAGGATAAATCTTTGGCCGTACTCACTTCAACAGCTGTCACGACTACGTGTTCATAACAGCGCTCAACTGAGCTGTCATTACCTGATACAATAATATTTGAATGTAGTTTGTCTTTATTTGCCAGGAATGTGCTCCTTATCCAAAGTTTTTGGCTTTTTCATGAAGATTTGGCATTGCTTCTATTTTAAGCCACTCATAACTCCTGAATCATACAATACTGTTGGGGAACAGTATGCAGCAGTAGATTTCACAACCCAAAACCAAGTCAGGAGCCAGGTAATGCGGTGTGTAAACTCTCAGTGAGCCAGCTTTATCAGTCTCCCTATTCTAAAGGTCAACAACCAATTGTTTGAGCTTTACACCTCCCACCCTTTTGTTGTAACCAATCTACTCCTGTTGCTATACTTAGATCCTATATAAGGCCAAGCTTGTCTAGATCCTATATAAGGTCAAGCTTGTCTACAATAAAACAGAATCATCTGTAACTCGTATTGAGCCGTCTCTTGATTCTCACAAGCCCGCCTCCCGCACAATACAACCAAATACCTCGTTTCCGCTGAAATATTACTGTATTTATTCCATTTGGGAGGTTCTGTGTGGCAAAAGAGCAGCTACACTGTCACCAGGCTTATGCTAGTATGGCCCACATTTCATCTTCCAGGTGAAATGTCACTCTCTATTACCTTACCTTAGCTTGAGGATGCAGCAGAATTTAGGAAGCAAGTCACTGTCTTACCGTGACTTTTTCCAATACCTCACTAAAAACTTGCCTGAAGCAGCTTGTTGAGAGGAGTCATTTTCATCTTGTGATTTCTATCTGCCTTCTAGCTTTCGAAGATACACTTACCAGGCTTGGCACTGTGCTAATTGGCTATTTCGAAGATGCTGCTTCCTATGACTGATAGTCAGGAATCATGGCTTCAAGGATTGTAGAGGCATAGAAAGAGAGAAGGAGATGGATCTATGGATGCTGCACAAAATTGCTGTGGTAACATTATTTATTATGTTGTTCATTTGTTTCTATTTGTCATAATAAAAAACCAGTCCTCATCTTTAGGCTGTACATTGAAAAAGTAGACATGACCCAGAAAGTGAACATGAGGGGTGGATCTTTCATTTCTTCTATTCTGTATAAAATATCAAGTCATTATAAAATGAAATCTCTTCACTCCTGAGGTTTGGTCATCATGATAGGCTGAAAAATATTAGAATTGCAGTTTACAATGAAAGTCAAGAAACTGTGTCTGAGAATAAGGAAGAATATGTTCCTAAATGAAAATCTCCTTATGGTGACTGCCTTATTCATGATTCTTCTATGATAAATAAATAGGAATCCAGATAAAATACTTCTGATGATGAGGACTGGAGTATTTAGCAAAGGATTAAAAACAGTTTCTGAAAAAGATGGTCCCAACAGGCTTCAACAAAATCACATCTGAAATGCCACATAAAGGCCAGTAGGTGACAAAGATAGCAGTGTTACGAACTATCAAACTTCTCTGTCTTTAGTGAGATGTTTTACGTAGTAAAGAAGCTAGTAAGTATGAACTGGCTCCAACTTTTAAAACTCTGGTATATTACATTCTAGTAGTATAGTTTGTCAGTATCAAAGCAATGGATCACACCAATAAAGTCAACATCTAGGATAAAAGCTTCTGTTAAAAGCTATCTATAAAAAAGCCATCTATAAAAGCAGGAAAAAAACCTTTATCACCCAACTGTCCATCAACTCCTATGGCTAATTTTTACCTGTCACCAAAGGGCTGCCTGTGAATGGTGTGTCCCTGAGTTCTTTTACTACAATGAAGATTTTTAATCTACCTCTTCCCTTTTGCATAGCGTTCTATTCTGCAAAGCTTGTGACCTGTCTGTCTCCCTTACCTTGTTTTTGATTTCTATTGAGAATATAAATAGTGAAATGAAATCTTTCACTCTCTTTGGTTTTCACTACTTATTTTATTTCCTCCATCTATGATTATAAGACACCCGAGTCATAGCACTCTACCATGTGGCCTGCCATTCAGACACACAGACACAGTTTTTCTCAGTTTAATTTGACCTGACTTCAGTTTTCTTAATATTTCTTACTCTTCTATAACTTGGTTTATTGTTCCCTATATCTTTTTTTATTAATACATTTTTCCACTAATTTTGACACTTTTGCACAGCCTCCTAACCTTTATATTTTTATATACTGTTGCATATGTCAGTTTAAATAGAATATGTATTTCATACAGTCTTGTCTTGATATTACCTGGGGTTATATGGTTAAATCATATTGTTCCTTCTGCACCCAATACAGACCCTTCCTAATCAGGTGGATATGTTTTGAGTCAGCAGCATATTCCGGAACATATATCCATGTATCCATCTGTCATCTTGAATCTCATCACGATCAAGAAACATAGATAAGTCTCTTTCTAAATTACTTAATTAGCTGAGCTATTATGAGAGGAATTTGATGCATAGTTGGGAGAGCACATGAGGCTCAGGCACTTACAGGCTACTTTCCTTATAAATTATATTTTAGACTACCAGTGTGGAAAATATCATTTCACACTTGATGTGTTACTTTGGAAAAAATACATTAAGATTCACATTTCTTTCCCAACTTATTTTTCATTATCCAGGGCTCATGTGACATGTTACCATAAGTGTGGTATGTACCACACTACTTCATAGATGTGTTAAAATGTACAGGTGCCTTACCTATTTATCTATTCACCTGAACTGTCATGTTGAGATTTACTTTGAGCACTGGCTTGCCGATAGTATCAAATTCCTTAATCTTTTAATACTTTATTATTTCCTTATCTCATTTTTGGAACATTATAAGTTATAGTTATAAGATTAGCTCATCACGAAACAGAGATGTGGGTGGTAGGCAACATAAGGGCAAGTTTTCCTTTGATGTGAAGAACTTCTTGTGAGATGAAGGCTTCAAAAGGGACTCCCATAAATAAAACATGCAATGAATTTTTCAAAGAAGAAAACCCTTTTGTGAGAATAAGAATTATTCCTCTCTCTGAGGTGTGGAATTGCCACTCCCTTGTGTAAAATGAATTAATCTGACAAGATCTGACTGTAGACTAAAATGTTCTCCAGCTACAGACCTGAGAACACTAAAAGTTCCATTTCTGCTGGGAAATTCTGACAGCTGTCAGAAGCTCTATACTCATTCCCAAGTGACATTGTCACTCCTTCTGCTTATTGCTTTACATGACATGCAAATGTTACAAGCTTTACAAAAAGTGAGACAAGATAAGACCTATCACTGAAACCTTGTGACCTTGGCTTTGTGGAGTTCATACTCAGAATTTAAATGTAGAAGTAAATCTATCTATCTAGTATAGATTGATCAGGATATTCATCAAAGCAATTTGGATGCATCTGTGTAAGCTGCAAATACTATTTCTCAATTCTGTTTAGGAAACTCTTTGTCACATATCAAGTGTAAAATATCATAATTTAGTATAACAGTACCACCCTAATAATGTGACTAACTTAGAAATGTTTGAAATGATCTAAATTCAAGCATTGTTAAGAGAACAACCTGCTTGAACTTTGGAAAGTTAATTACTCAGTTAGTTAAAAGAAATATAAATATTTCCATAGCAGAGGGAATAAACATTAAGCAATAAGAAAAAAAAAAAAAAAAAAGAGAAGGAGAGATCATTCTAGGGGTCTGAATGCCAGAAATCTGTCCAAAACTGATTTTGCCTATAGGGAACTCTTAACTCTTGCTGTGAATCTAAAAATGCCAAAGTGGACAGGAAATGAAAAGAATATTTTTATTATTCATTTTCCCTGGTCTTGATGTTATAAAACATCTTCATGTTCTTTGCACTTTGTAGAACTGCAAAGAAGAAATATAAAAATTAATCTATCACAAGCTACTGCTCACAAAAGGCATTTTAATGGATTTGGTATATACATATATGTATGAAATCAACATATTATAGATTTATAAATAAATATATTTATAAATATTTATAAATAAATAAACAAGGGGTAATGGGTGCCAGCTGTAACAACGAGGTTCCATCTCCAGATGAACAGAAACTACTTCACTATGAGGGTGTCTGAGCTGTGGAACAGGCTGCCCAGGGAGGCTGTGGAGTCTCCTTCTCTGGAGGTCTTCAAAACCTGCCTGGATGCCGCCCTGTGCCCTGTGCTCTGGGTGTGCCTGCTGGAGCGGGAAGGTTGGACTAGATGATGTCTAGAGGCCCCTTCTAACCTTGAAGATTCTGTGATTATGTGATATAATATATTATCTAAAAATAACAGATAAATCTATAATATTATAGTATTGAATATATTAACAGATATTATGTACATATGTAATCTATTAACAAAGAAAACAAAGGTTAGTGAAACTATGTGAAACAATACAGAATGCTAAATGAATAAGGAAGTTGCCCAACTTTCTGCTTGAGCCCAAAAATTTATAAGTCTGCAGTATATTTGAGCTTGCTAGGTGTTATATTGCTAGGTGATATACTGCTATCTCTGTTTAGAAAACAAACAAACAAACAAACACTAATAGGCTCCAGGAGCCTATTATACGGTACTAATATAATATTAAATAATTATTAACTTGAAAACTGACTTTATATTGTTAGGTGTAAAAGTACATATCACATTTTCTGAATACAATATATATTGTATTCTATACAATTGTATACTGTACATAAGAAGTATGTTTCTTTCAATAAAAAAAAAAAAACAAAAGCATTCCTCCAGGGAATATAAAGCCATGTTAAATTAGGGTCTTGATCACTACCAAGTTTTAAGTAGATTTTTTAGTGATAAGTAACCAAAAAGAAAAAAAAGTCTGAGATCCCCAATCAGAGTAAATGAAATGATCTAAAGTTCTATCTCATCAGATAAAATCAAAAGTACTACAGCAAGTAGATGAAACTGAAAGTTAGATTAAATAAAAATGGTTCATTCATCTCTCTCTTATGCAGGAGTCGGTGAGTAGTGGATGGATAAATGAGGAAAAATGCATCATTAATCCTGAAAGGCTAACTGAGGCTTCAGAATATTAAAGAAAGTCACGCCTGAAAAAAACTCTTCAAAATATAATGCATTATTTTCACTGAAGTTGTTACCAAGAACAAAATCTTAGCTCTAAGAAAAAAAAAAAGAATGACAGAAAGAAACAATGATTTGGAGATTATTGCATGAGACCATAAACTATTTAGTGCAAGTCTCAATTTTCTTTTAAATGCTAAAATTAAGATTATTTAATAGAAGTGCTGAACATCTAAATCATTTTTGTTATAAAACTTCCATAATGAAACTTCATTTATATAGTAAGTTATGATCAAGTAATAATGCCATTTGTATTATATAGACTTGTAAATTTCCAGCGCAAAATGCTCTAAAATCATTTATGTTTGGTAAAATAGATTATCTTGTTTGCCATACTGCCACATCTATGAGCATAGTAATTTCATTGCCCATGCTTTTCAATTGATAATACTGAGAGGTTAAGGAACAATGTCATCCGTGTGAAGAGATTATCACACTTAAGTAGAAGCATATAAATATTAGTTTTTATTAAAAAAAATGACTTGGGAGGCAATAGGAGACATTTCTGTTTTTACCCTCCACCTCCTACTTTTCTGGAAAAAAAGAAAAGGGATTGGTTTATTTTTATTTAGGCTTTTGACCATTCATATATGCTTTAGAGACTGTAAGTTCCCTAAAAAAGCTTTAAGATGTTCAGTCTGCAGATTTGCAGTGAAAAAAAAAAAAAAAAAAAAGGAAAGAACAACTTAATTCCTAGTCAAAGTTCAAGAATTCAAAAAAGCATACATTTAGATGTGGCTCAATGAAAACCCTTGAAATCAATAGGCATTATCCCACTCTCTTCTCTGGACCATAGGTCAAGTCCTCGTGAGGTAACTGTGAAAAGCTTTCATGTATAAAGCATTTTGGAGTAGAACAAAGTTTTTCAGAGTTTGTATGAATAATCCAAGCAGAGTTTAGAGGTACTTGATCTAATAAAAAGACTATTTCTTCTTTGTAATGGCTGAGATCAGAGAGGAGACTGAGGGAGCTAGGATAGTGTGGCCTGGAAAAGAATGGCATCTAGCAGTAATCTTCCAAAGTCACAGAAGAAGTTGCCAAAAAGATGGGAATAGGTGGTTTTATTTATTTTTTTCCTGAGATGCAAGGGAGATAAGTGAGAAACAATTGTCATAAACTGAAGCAGAGGATGATTCACTAAGAGAATAGTCAAGCCCTGGAACAGCTTCATTGACAGGTAGTAGAAAAGTCTTCAGGGATTTTCAAGATCCGAGTGAAAAAAGCCTTGAGAAACTGTTCTGAATTCAAAGTTCAGAACAGAATACTTGCCCTAGTGAAAATTTACATCTGAAAGAAACAACTATTTCAGTTTTCACTCTACTTTGATCTCCCTTCCGACTTCAGTGACTCCATGTCTATATATAGCAATTATCTATAATTAACTATAGATCTTAGGTGAAATTTGTTTACACTTTTTTTTATAACTAATTCTGTAATTTTAATGGTGATTCCAATAGCAATGTAAACAAAAAATAATATTAATAAAAGATTTACTCAGTTAAGTTTTCTCACTGTTTGTTCTCCAGAACCATGGAGAAAAACTCAAAACAGAAAAATGATCCTACAAAGTTATTTGCTGTTTTCTAATCAAACTGTTCAGAATTTTGTCTATAAAATGAAGACAGTTAAACCCAAAATGTTTTAATGATCTAGTGAATAGGCTGAGAAACTCTTAATTTTTTCTTTTACTATATTTCAAATATTGAATTGTCATTTCTGGGGTTAATATTCAGCAGATTATCGATGCTTCCAGCATCAGAACATAGTAGGAGAAAAACAGCATAAGTAACATAAGAAGTAAACAGCCACATAATCCATATTTTCACAAATTTTACCTTCTCCAAAGAGAAATAACCAACAAACAGCTCCTTGTATATTCACTTGCCTTCTCATTTTTGCCTTCTGAAGATGTAGTTTCTCAAATTGCAAGCTATAATTTTCCATTCTGCACGTTTGTTAAGTATAAATCTTCTCATATGTAATTCAATAAATTAAAATCCTTTTTGAAAGAAAGAAAGAAACTCTGCATATCTTAATTCATATATTCTCTTAGTTGTTGCCTCATATTGGAATTCAGGCAAAATTTATGACAATTTTATGTTGGTAAAAGTTTTTATCAATAAAAATTAAAATTGATCAAGGCTTTTATTACAAATTTAAGAGTAAGAATGAGTTCTTTTGAGTGTCACTATTGAAAATCACTACTGGTTATTCTTGTTGTAGGTAGATAGTTATTGTAGACTCAAAAAGAAAGGTGGTTTTGGCTGTGTGAGACTGTCTTGTGCCATAAGCTAAAAAATCTGACACTCTGGTGTGATGAGCTAATTAGGACAGAACCTATTCATTAAATTAACAAAGAAAATAAATAAATTTAAAAGAAATAACTAAAATGAATTACTTGTTCGTTCATGCTAGAAATGCAGATGATTGATTAGAAATTATCTCCTTTAATACATTTTGATATATTTATTACATTACATATCAATATGTCTATTGACACAGTTGCAGGCCATACATCATAAGTTGCAATTCTCTATAGTTAATGCCCATAGTGTCAATAGAAGTAATCATGGAAAGAGCAGTAAATCCATAAGGGTAAAGGTGTCAGACTCTGTCTCTTGCCTATGACAAATATTAGTAACATTTTTTTTTGAAAGTCATACACCCTAGTTCTCAGCACTATGAAATGTGAAGAACCATCAATAGCTAGTGTATTTCTAACACTTGATTCCAAGAATGAAATACAGTGCATGAAAGTCAAAGAGTGAAATTTAAAAACCCCCTGAAGGTCATTTCAATGTATAATTCAGAAAACCTTTTATTTTTATTTTTGACTATTTATTTGTTTATTTAGAAAAGTAAATCTTATTTTCTGTCTCTTAGAACAAACTTTTTTTACTTGCTTAGATATGTACAGGTCCATTTATAGCCAGCAGTTTATTAAATCTTTAATAAATAACATTATAGCTTAACTCTATAAACTAAAGTCAATACAATACTACAAAGAAAGCATCATCTCTGACCTTTCTGTTTCATATAATTTTTATTAAACTCAGATAACTCAGTAGCTCTTCATTCAAAGTTTGAAAATCATCTTCTAAAATAAACAGTTGCAACTTTCTACTGGAGTAAAAATTGCTTCTATAGAAAATAATGTTGTTATCCTGCTTCCTCATCTTCTTAAAAGAACCAGGCACATTCAACTATTAATAAACATTTTTTTTAAGTCTATAACACATTTAATTCTGTGTATATGTTAATCTCTCTTGAGCATTTGCATGGCTGGACTCTTATGTTGAATATTTACACATTTACACATCCAATCATTTCTGTTGTGACTGAAAAAAAGTTCAGAATTATAACAAATATAACACTTTTCTAAGGATAAAAAATAATTAAGTACAATCTTGCATCCTATGGAACCACTTCCCATATAAATTATTTTACAAAGTCAGCATTCATGTATGGCATGGACTTTAAGGGGAGACTTCTAGAGTCTCTTCTTCAGGTGAAATAACAGCAAAATAAAACATTTCAAATTTCTCCTTACAGAGAAAAAAATAGCTTTATAGTACTAAGAAGTGCTATTGCCTTTTTGAAATTCATATCATACACTCCTTGATAATGAAAATTTCTATGATACCAAAAGACAGAAAATTGCAGGATTGACCATTATAAATCTGAAAAAAAAGCTCCAATTTATATTCAAATACTTTTATGTCAGCAAACTTACTGTGTGTATTTCGGGTAGAGGTCTCTGAGTGACAGCTGCTAAAAAAGAAATCTTTGTTCAGTTCACTGTGAGAACGTCTTTGCGAAATGCTAATGTGTGTGATGCTCTTCACAAGTAAAATATGCTACAAATATTCTATTATGTAGTATTATGTAGTATTAGGATCGTATAAATGAGAGAGAAAAAGACAATTTATCCTCAGGGTTGTAGATGAACCATGAGTTAACTGTGTCTGAATTTTCTCCTTTGAATTAGCTTACTTTGGGGGACATTTACTCAATTTCCATATACCAGGCTACAGGATCTCTCTATTTGCTAAAATGAAGGGTGAAAATCTAAGTTTTCTAGACATAAAAGAGTGTAAAAAATCTTGTGTTTAAAGGTTTTGTTTGTAAGTAAGTTCTCAGTGTTTCATCATTTATGCAGGAGTTAAACAATATGCTGCTGGTATAAAAAACCTTGGCTTGCCAATTCTCTAATTTTTTTTTTAAGTTTTTTTCCTATTATTTTGTTTTGTTTGTTGAAATGCAATGAAAGTGTAGTTTTATTCTCTGAAACAACTTTTGATAGTGATTCCATAACTTGTATCTGATGACATGGGCTGCAAATAGCTAAAAAAGAAGATAGGGCCTGGTTGAGAGAGCAATAATCAGCTATGGTTACTTTTTCTACCTTAAGGCTTGTGCTACCTGTGATTTCTATTTAGATCAGTGTTAAAACTCCTCTTGGATTTCAGACATGATTTTGGGGCATAGTTTCATACAAAGGCTGCTAAAAGTTTGAATAATATATATCTATTATTTTACCCCAGAGGCCACATTTCAGACACATAAATAATATTTTTTTCTTTTCTTTTTTTTTCTGTCTGTGTTTTTTTTTCCCTAGAGATATGTTTGGTGAATATATTTTAAGGTCAGTTGAATGTTAGCATGCTCACTGGTAGTATTTTTGCAGATTTAATGAAAGCTTCAGTTCTCATGTCATAAATCTTTATTTTACGGGCTTTACAGCCTAAAGTTTTTGGTTTTTTTTTTTATTGTTTAGTAGAGGCCTTAACGTACTTGTCAACTTCACAGTGATTTTAATGAACTTTGGGTCAACGTCACCAAATTCCAGGAAGACAGAAAATTCCTGGATAACACACAGCAATTTAATTCAGATCTTAAAACTAGACATAGAAAGAAGTTAAAGTCAAAAAACCCACAAACCCACTTTTTTAATCATTTGCTTGTATGTGTACAAATCATTCATTTTTAATCACATAGGAAACACCTAATTGAAATTGTGAAAAAGAATATGAGATTGTGGAACAGGTAAAGATAATGAATCACAAAGAGGAAGGAAACTAGCATGGAATTAAGAAAGTCGAAGGTAATACTTTTGTAAGTTACTTTGACAGTTACTGGCATCTAGATAGCTTGTGTAAAGCTTTATACCATGTATAAGATTTCAAACTGCTCTTCTCTCCTGTCTTCTCTCTTCATCTACCATCTTCTTTGCTCCTTGTCTGGGACTTGAAGTTCACTATGCATCCAATATACTGTGGAAATGGTCAAGGTACACCTGGATGAGAAAATTCAGAAGCTTCTGGCTCTTAAGGCGTCTAATAGGCACCACACAGGGGAGTGTGGGACTCCAGGAAGTGAAGCCCATAGGAGGTTTGCTCTGCGATGCTCCCAGCATCCAGGGGATACCATACTGGAGAGATGGCTCACAAGGGGTAAGAGCAGCTGTGTACAATGCATTTATTTGCTTAAGAATACCAGGAAAATTATCCTGGAGCGATGGCCCTCAAGGAAAGTCTGAGAGAAGTTGTTGAACCATGGTATACATATGTCTTCATCTCTGTAATACTTCTAGCTTTGCTGTGCTGTTTGTTTTGTTATAACCTCTTAGATCTAATAAAATCTCACACTTGACACATCACATTTGACAAATCGTGATCTTTCAAATTCACAACTAACCCTAAAATTCAACATAATCATAACCCTAATTCAGAGGGGATGATGACTGGACACCTTAGAGCATCCTGCACCTGAATTGGCATCCTGCCAATTCCTTATGACAATACATATGGAGTTCAGGATTCTGAGAAAAGGAAACAAGGCAAACAGCAAAATCACATTTAGGAATTTCAAAAGGGCAGACTTTGGCATGCACCAGTGTGACGGATACACTCTTTTCCCAGCTCAACCTGATCTATACCTTACATGCAGCCCTGTTCAGTTGCTAACCACCAGCGATTTATCTAATCCTGGTAGGCGCCACCATCCTGA
>JAUBOD010000237.1:174012-189280 GCA_032353885.1 Nothura maculosa | reverse complement strand
GTGAAATCATTATTATACTAATAAATCATATTGTTAGTTCTCTATTTGAGTGAAGTACATATTTGTCACTCGCCCCGTCTCCACTTGTTCCGCCACAACCAGAATGTGCTTGAAATAATACTATGGCTATGTACTCCTGGAGAGAAGAAGGATCCAGATAAGTTAGTTGTTCTTTCAAAGATAACCTCTTCAAAGATTAGAAACAACCCATCTTCATGTTCAGAAAATAAAGATGGCAGGAGGCATATTTGGATGAATCAGGAGTTCATCAGGAGTTCATCAGGCACAAAAAGGATATGTAGATGAATAGGAAACAGGATCAGGTCACTTGGGAGGAACATAGGGACACTGTCTTGGCAGGTGAGGATAAGATTGGGGAAGTCAAAGCCCATCTGGAGTTGAAACTGTCGAGGGACATGAAGGGCACATTAGCAACCACAGGAAGCATGCCCACCACTGGATAGGGCTGGAGACCTGAAGCCAAAGGACACAGAGGAGGAAGAGGCCTGTCGTTATTTTTTTCTGAATGCTGCCTTCTCCTCAGCCTTCATTGACAGGACTGGCCTTCAAATGTGCTGGGCCCTGAGACCATGGGAAAGTGTGGCACAATGAAGACTTCTTCTCAGAAGAAAGATGGCTAGAGAACACCTGAAAAAAAAGTTATAGATGCATGAGCCCATGGGACTAGGAGTGCTGGGACCTGGCTAATGTCATGGTGAGGCCACTGCTCCTCCCTGGCTGCACGTGTCCCACCCTGTGTCTCTCTTCCCGCAGGCATGAGCTGTTAGTAGCAAGCACTGGGGAATAGCTGTCATCCTCAAGACAGTCACTTGTGATCTGCTGTGACACTTTGAGGGAAAAACAGGTATACTCTTGTTTGCATGCAAAATCCTTTCTCTCAATGCACATAGAGGAGGGAGGGGAATAATGTTTTCCTTCTTGTTGTGAAGGAGAATTGCTGAATCTCAAGCAGCTTTTCAAAGAGCTGAGAATGTTGTTTTCCAGTTCAATTACCTCATTACAATAGTCGAATTTATGAAATTCTTACATGAGTGGCTCCAACAGCAAAAGAAATGTTAACCGATTAGTTTCATTTATTTATGCATTTATTTATTGGTGTTAAAAATAATACAGCTTTTCCTTGGCATCTCATTGAACACTTAGCTGCCAGTCAAGGAGGATAAGGAGTTACGAGAGTGAAAGATGTTACTGTACCTCAGC
This sequence comes from Nothura maculosa, assembly GCA_032353885.1. Lineage (NCBI taxonomy): Eukaryota > Metazoa > Chordata > Aves > Tinamiformes > Tinamidae > Nothura > Nothura maculosa. The sequence continues at coordinate 188,059 of JAUBOD010000237.1, read as the reverse complement.
TGAGCCACCACAACTGGCTGTGTGTACCCTGCCAGCCTGCCGCAGGGTAAGCTAGCTCAAATAGTTTAAAACATAGTTTATAGCGAAAGTTTAGCTTTCAGTGTTGCAGATATGTCAAACTTTAAAAGAGGAAGGTTATTCATTTTATAACATTATTGAACATATTAGCACAAACTGATTAAATGATTATATTACTATTTTGTTCTGTTTTGTTCTATTATATCAAACACTATAGTGATCGATATAATAGAAATTAATGAAAGGACCTCAAGTTTTCGAGAAGATTTAACTAGTCCCCAATCGCCTTGTTGTTTGCAACAGGATTATTTCTCTAGAAGAGCAAACATTTCAATATGCAGAACTTTTCTCTCCAAGAGAACACACTAGTGTGTACAGCAGCTTTCATTTGTATCTCATTTATTACTTTTGAAGATTCAAGTCTTAAAAGTGACAAAACCAAAACAAACATGTAAATAAAATATCGTCTTCTACCGCAGAGTGTAGAGAATATAAAGCACAAACTGTGCACAGAAACTGCTCTACAGTTTCTTCGTCTCAACAAGAAATATTTGCCAAGTTACAGCCTCCATTTGTTCTGTGTTCAACTTCCCACTACATAAGAAATTATGCAACAGCCATGGGATTGAGAATGAATGGATAAGAAAACTGTTGTGTCCTATTTATCCTTCTTTGCAAGTGAGTACAAATAAATGCTTCTGACATATTCAATTCTTTAACTTTCTGGGAATGCCCTTTGCTTCTTTTCAATACAATATAGTATGTATGGCAGTATAACAGCTTCATGGGAGTTTTTGCATTCACTTCTGTGAGCTTTGGATGTGATTTTAAACGTCTTTAGATTTCTATCTGGAAAACACTGTTAAGAGATGCCAAACCAATCAATAATATGGTATCCAAATCAGTCTGGGGTGTTGCTACCTGTTCAAAGTACAACTGTTGCTAAATACTAATGCATTAAACTAGTAATTTGGTGGTACTTTAAAAGTGTGCCAAGTAAGGACAATATTCTTCTCACAGCTGAAATTTTAGTGTAATTCAAAGTTATGTCTCTGCCAACACTGTGAAATCAATATTCTCCCATCCATGAAATCACATGTGGCTCAGTGACATTTCTAGCCTTGCAAAAGGAGGAGAAGCTCATCTGTTAAAGGAGCATGGTGGGATATATGCACAAAATAAAATTATATGCTTTTTATTCACTGAGGAGGAAAAGCAATCACACTGGAAAAATAGAGAATCTGGAACCAAACTCACCTGAAATTGCTTTAAATTATATTTAAGTGTCCTGTGACTAAATTCATCACAGAGCCACAATAGTCTAAGTAATACAAAAATACATAGCTTGGGCAATTTATATTAAATGCTATGGAATAGCACAGTTGTTTTTGCAGAGACTGAAGTTACAAATATATATATATATATAAATGGTTCCAGGAGGTTTCAGTCCTATCAGAGAACGAAGAAGGTGATTATAAACATAATTTGTTTGAAAAAAGCATTAAGACATTTCATTTCCAAGTCCTTAGTACTATTATCTTCACGTAATGTAAGTAAGCTTGATTTGCCTGAAAAAGGTATTTGCTTGACCTGAAGAAAATAATGCTTTGTGGTGCTTTTTTATTTATATTTTTTAGTTTTTCTTTACATTGTTACTTTCTTGCTTAGGAGACTTTTGATACTTAAAAATGAAGAAGATATCGAGACTTTTCAAAAGCTATTTATGCAATTTTTAATTTAAGTTCATTTTAATAATGTATGTTTATGATCATTGTGTGTCTAGTGATCATCTAGCTAATACAAAAGTGATGGATTTTTAAATCATACTTAATCATACTTATTTTTTACACAAATTGCATTCCATTGAGGGTTTTGAATATTTTAAAAATGTTACATATGTTAGTTGTTTTGTTTAGTTTTGTTCTTTCAATAAGAAATATTAATTCTAATTTAATTCTTGGCTAATCTAATCTAATCTAATCTAAAGTTTGTATTTGACAGTCATTGTCTTTAAAATGCATATGTGAGCAGAAAGTTATAGAGTGATAAGATGAAGGAAGAAACTTCTTGTATCACTTAAAAATACTATACATCAAAGTCACTTGCCAATTCATTTTTTGCTGTGTTGAAGCAGATGAAAACCTTGATCTTCTAAACTTGTACATTTGCCCAAAATAGGAGAATGTTATTATCTTATTTTTTTCTGTTTGTAACCATCATGCAAATCACATGTAGGAAAGAAAACAACAACCAACACCACAAAACTCTTTTCTATTGCATTTAAAGAAGATGTTAATATATTTTAAAATATTCATGAAGTGAAAATGATGATATCTAAGCAGGGAATCTGATTGAAGACTACCATAGATAAGATAAAGGAATTCACAGAAAGGACTACAGACAAGGCAGCATAGAAATTGCAGTGACGACAGGCAGCTAGGGAATCAGGATACTGCAGGTAAGCTTTGAATCATGAAGATGGGAGTGTACAATAGGCACCAGAAGAAGAAGACGATGAAAGGAGCCTCTTGTTAACATAAAAAAATACCACCACCACCACCAAAAACCTCACCTCTCTCTCCATAAAAAAATACAGAAAAAAAGCTTGTATACACTTAAAGTTTAGAAATATTTCAGAGAATACAGAATGAAGAATGAAATATGAATGACTTTTCAAAATATGTAAATCCTAAATATGATAAATATTAACTTCACTTTACATTTTAAATTTCTAGAGAAAAAAAAAGGAAAAGAGCCCCTTCAAGTATTCTTCTTGTAATTTTGCCCAGAGCAAATCAGAGCTTCCTTTTGGTCTTTCTGAAAATCCATTTAGAATTTGCAGGATACTTTGTTTTAGTGACAATTAAAAATTAAATATAATGTGATAGTAGTAGTATATAAATATAATATCCAGGTGGTTTTTATAGAGATTCTTATAACACATTCACTGCAAGATCTTTTTTAAGAATTGCTAGAACTGAAATTATAATTTTCTGAATTTGTCTTTTGAACGTTAATAGTAATAAATAATTGCTTCAATTACCTCTCAATATGTTTTATATTTTGGTTTTACAAATCATCCCTGCAATTATTTTTACACAATAGCAAAAACAATAGTATGGGTCGACATTTTTTAGTGTTACTTTTCAGAAGGAAATTCTGATGGTGTAGATCCAAGTAACAGGTTCATTTTATTTTTTTTTTTTTTAGGTTTTTTACAAGAGAATATGCATCTTCAGTTTGAAAAAAAAATACAGAAATGCACATAAAATTCTGTGTCCTCAAGGCATCCTAAACCTTTATTAAAAACTACTTTTCCTGGCGGCCTAGAAATTTTTACTCTTATGTTAGATCATTTAGGCTGACCACGGATTCAGAAATGTGATGTGATTATAAAATACTTCTTTAGTTTGTAGCACCTTATAAACAACAACATTTGACCTTCGGTTTTTGCTGAAAAAATAGTACTTTGAGCTATTATTGAACAGAAGTTTACTACTGTTTCAGGAAGCAATATCTCCTACTAAATGAATGGCACAACTTAATGCATCATTTACATTTTTGTTCCCATCACAGCTCTGACCCACAAACCTTCTGCTGAACAGTCTCATTAATGGCAGCTTGTCAGAGCCAGTTGCAATATGTTGGCACAGGCATGTCACAGAAACTAATCAGATGCAGTTCAGACACTTGATGAGCATCCTTTGAACAACAGCTGAATAATGTAGACATCTGTTGCATTGATGTAGAAAAATGATGAAGGTGAGGCATATAATTTGTTGAGTTGTCACAGGTAAGAGGCCATTTTCCCAGAGTCCTTTTCTAAACTACACAATCAATTTTTTTTTCCAGATCTTGGGGGAAAAAAACTCAACAGTCACAAGCAGACTTCATTTTTTTTTTCTCCCCTCTGCTTTTTGCTATTAGCAATGTTACTAGTCTTTTGCACATAAGCAGTTAGGTCATTTTCATGGAACTAGGTTAGATTCCTTGGTTTGATCTCATATCACGACAGGTATGTTTATCTCATCAGGGCATGATGTTGTGACAATTGCTTCCTCAATCTTCTGGTGAAGTCATGACTCCCTCTGCCTCTTCTGACTGCGCTGTTCACCCCTTCTCTGTCAGTATGCTTTTTTCTCTAAGCAAAATGCTTGCCCAAACTTATAAAAAGTCATCACAGTTTGTCTTGCCAGGCAATTAGTCCAATTAGGGTTTTGGTGGTGGTGGCGAGCTATATTTTGAAAGAGTCTCAATAGTTTATTGTCTTAAAATCTCTTTACAAAAGCATTCTTCACAAATGAAGTTTTTGAAAGCTCCAGACTAACATCTTGGAAGGCATTGTGTGCAATGTCACAAAATTATACATAGAGCATCAATAATAGTTTGCATTCTGCCTGTCAATATGAATCTGGGTGAGATAAGACTTTCCTGGGTGGTTTTGTCAGGGAATCATGGAAATATTAATCTAAAACAAATCCTGCAGTCCAGTTTCTTGCTCAGAGCTGGAATCTCACTAGTACTAGGTCAGGTAAGCCTGTTTGTTGTCTGTTGAATACATGAAAATCTCCAAGGACAGAGATAATCTGTTCCAGGGAGACATTACCCATGTGATTTTTATTTAACTGAGAAAAGTCTTTGCTTAACTAGTAAGATCCATTCTCAAAAGTCACTTAGAGCAGAGCATTTCTGTGATGACCTTTTTATAGTAACTATGTGTGTCACGTTGTTTTCTTTAAAGCACACTTCTTATTGGAAGTCTATATTCTTTAGATATTAATTCCTAGAATTATGAAATTATTCTGGTAAATTAAAAGTTTACCAGAATAAGAATATGAAAATATTCTGTTAAATTAATTAATTTACCAAAATAATTGATTTCTGAAATTATGAATTTATTCTAGAATTAAATCTAATACCAGTGGAAAGTCTGTGTATATTTAGATTTACTTTACCAAGCCCCAGTGGCTAGTTGATATGAATCAAATTACTCCCAAAAGAAAAATAGTAGTTAATAGAAAAGTAGTTATGCCTGGCTTGTAGCAATAATGAGTATTTAAGCCAATACAGGTGTTCCACACTGTTGGTTGTGTAGCTAGTATCTATCTATCCTTCTTTCTATCGATCTGTCTTTCTGTCTATTCAATTCTATTTCATTTATGAGAAACAGATTGGATGTTTAATAGTGGTTTGGAGTTTAAGTCTTTAAACTAACAGTTGCTTAAATCTAGGATTTAAGTACAGACTTATTGTCATTGTCCTAGTATTACTGTGTGGTAAAGAACTACTAGTTCTATTCTCTGAAGAAAAAAGGAAAAAAAAAGAAAGAAAAGAAAAGAAAAAGTTCTAAGGCTGATACACATTCACAGATTATTTAGTTTGCAAAACTTCAGAGGAATTAAGATATATGATGAAATAGCAAAGATAATCACTTTGTGAACTACATTCTTTTTTAATGGTCTGCAGTATAGTAGACATAAAATTTATTAATTCTATTAACTGCAAAAGGTAATTTATATTCAATATTCCAAATGAAAATATGGTTAAATATAATTCCTGAAACACTTCTTACCTCTTCTACTCTCACATTAAGCAAATCATTGAGCTATGCACAAGACTGTCTGCTTCATTTACATAACCACCACTTAGTTTTATGAAATGGTCTAGATTACACAACGATGGATGCACAGAATAGCTAAAATAGGAAAGAGAGAGATGAGGGAAAAAAAGTGAGAAAACTGGTAGTTTCTAGTGATAAAACTGGTATTCTCATAGGTACATAAAAATGTTAAGAGATAGAAGCAAAACACTATATTTCCTTGCAAAAGATATTAGTACGCAAAAATAGATGTTTGGGTAATTTTCATGCATATCGCTCCTGAAACAATTTGCAAAACCCTTGGGAGATCTATAAGCCATCTAATGCCATACAGTGACTACCAATTTTAGTAAATTGGAAGTGATTAAAAAAAAAAAAAGGAATTTCTGATTTCTGGGCAAGTATGATATCCAAAAGAAAGCTAACGATTGCTGCCTTAAAAGCAAGAGGCTTCTATCCTACATGTTCTTGTAGTTGATGTATTTGATGTGACAGTAATAATTTTTGATGGCATGATTGCACATGGAAATCATTTACAGGATGTACAAATTGTAGCTAATTAATTTGATCTGTGACTCACTACCTTATCAGTGTTGATTGGAAAGTATAACCTGTAGGGTAGAAAATATAATACGCTGATGTCTGTGAATTACTAGTGAGCAAAGCAAAGAAACTGCTCATTTAACACAGATTATATTTTTCCCCATACAAATAATGGACTAGATTCTTTGGTCCTGCTTCAGCAAGATACATAAAGCTAAAATTAAGTAGCATATAAACTGAAGTACAAAGGGAATGCTTGGATGTCTGAAATAGGACATTTAAAGGACAATATGTAAATAAAGCCTCACAAAGCTGTGTTCTTCCCCTGCAAGTGGACAAAAACCCATATGAAATGTCTGAGATGCTGCAAGGGCTTGTTTGTAGTAGGGAAAGGTTTGAAACAGTCTTCTCCTTTTTCTTTCCACTCCAATTTCTGGCTGTGACATCCCATGTGAGCTCCTTCAATAACACACAGTTTAATCCACTAGATAAACTTACGATATATAATCATAAATCCCTCCTCCTTCTTTTTTTTCTTTCTTTTTTTTTCAGTGTAAGCTTAGATTGACAGAAAAAAAATCAAATTTGAAATTTACTGGATACCTTGTTGATGAACTTGAAATAACCATTAGCAGCAGAATTTCATCTCCTAAGGATGGCTTGGATAGAAAGGAATAAAGCCAGTAAAGAGCAAGCCATCCACTTATACATATACATACACATACATTGTGTATTCAGCTATTCAATACCCGAAGGTAAATCAGTCAGCCAAAAAATCTTTTTCCAGAAGTTCCACCCAAAGATGCACATCAGCACTACTACTCTGCAAATATAAGCACTCCTGTCCTATTACTGAAGTACATGAACATCCAGGACACTATTCTGTATCTAAAGCTGTTTTTATTCACAGATAAAAATGCTATGCATGTTTCTCCTTCAGAAACCTAACCTGGAAAGGTTCATCTGAAAGTGCCATATGCAGAGGAAGAATATATGGTTGGAAGTAGCCACAGAACCCTCCTCTTCTGGAGAGTTAGAGATGAAAAATTAATTTTTGAATTAAAAATTGCAGCTAGAAGAAAAAAAAAAGTCTCCTTGACTTTGTGTTTTAATCCACTTTTTTTTTTGAAATTCATAAACCTCAAATGTTTTGACAGAGCAGACTTCTTACATACTGATTAGCTCCAAGCTTGTTAAATGCAATTCATTTTGATAAGAAAAAATAACAGATCTTTCAGTAAAGGTATTGAAAAAGATAAAATGGTCTGTGTCTCGCTTTGTAATTAGAGCAGTGAGACTACTCACAGTGTTTCCAGCAGGCCTTTGATCAAATTCAAAGATGACATTTGCACTAATAAAACCATAACAATGTAGAAAGATGTTCTGTTCAACAAGGAAAAGTTTGGGGTAGTTCCAGGGAAAAGCCAGATAGGACAGAATGGTGAAGAGAGGAGAGAAAGAAAAAGGGAGTGGAGGAAAAGAAAGAAATGTTCCAGCTAAAACACTTTCTCCTCTGTCTCTGTGGAAGAATTGCTTGAAACAGAGAAATTTAGGGAAAAGCTAGGTGTGTCACTTTGGCATGACAGAACCTTGCTGGAGATGATACAGAGTTGCCACTTCCAGGATGGTTGGTAGGCACGGATTCTACTCCTCCTAAGTTTCCTAAGCAGCACAATCTGCCCTCCACACACTGCAAAGAGGGGAAATGGAGGGTGGAGTAAAGACACCATGGCCAATCTTGTACTCTCTGTGCCATGAGCTAATAAGCTGCACAGTAGCTGCCTAATCGAAAATATAGCTAAGTTGTGTGGTCCTGGGTCAGCAAGAGGGTCAAATAACTCCTTTCGGAGGAATTTTGATTGAACTTTGCTCATTATAAGCTCATTATAATGCCAAAACACATCTCCATTCTCAAAGTTATCCACCTCCAAGGTATGGGCACTCCTCTCTGAGACTGACTGTACCTTTAAATAAAAGTGAGATACTTTTTCATCAATCAATAATGACAGCAAGTATGACTATAGTTACTCAAAGTCCATCTAAATATAAAGTTGTTTCTCTTATGACATCCAGAAGTTTTCAATCTCATTTGAAAAAATAAAAGAAAAGTTAAAAAGTTAGTCTTTGGAAAGAAGAGTTCATATGTAAATAGGTGTGTTTTACACTGGGGAGAAAAAGGGTAGTGAGAAACTATACTTTTTTCGTGGCAATGAACAGCATCACCTTATAAACATAAGAAAAAAAAACCACACATCTTGAGAAGGAATAGTATATTTATCTTATCTTCTCTCTCTTTCTTTTTTTTTTTTTTTTTTTTTTAGTAAATCTCCTCTAAAACAGAGGAAAAGAAATTACAGTCTTCTTTAGTTTCTTCTTTTGAGGAAATAAGGATCTTTCTTCCAGTAACATGTGTTTAATTTCAAACAATTTCTTTATAGTAACTGATTCTTTTGAAAATCATTCTTCCTTTCACATTAAATTTATCCAGAGAAAATCTCCTTTACTCTTCCTAAATTTAAACAAATCTTAAGAAAAATTGTAAGAAAGATTAAAAAGCAGATTTAAGAAGGTATACATGATCCTGTTAGGTTGTGATCTATCTAGGCTTTAGTGGTACTTTACCATACAAAAACACACACAAAAACAGCAAAACTGAATATCATTTTCCTGTAAGGAAACACCTTGTTAAACAGGCAAACAAATCGTTATCATCTTTTTTTTTTACCCCAGACAAGTTTTACAAAGGAGATTATGGAACATGAAAAGATTTCATATTCAGTGTAAATTATGACATCAATTTTCATAGGTTTCCTCCTTTAGGAAAAAATGCCCAAAAGATTTTAATTTACATCCTCAAAGGTATAGTCTGCCCTAAGCCCCATCCAAGTATTTTTCATTCCTCTTAGGAAGCAGGCAGCGAAGGCAATGTCACCTAAGTGCTCGAACAAGAGGCCTAGAACTACCGGTTTCATTATGTTCTCTTAAAAAATAAGTTCCTGCTATGAAACTTAAAGCACACAGATCATTCAGTAGAAGGCTTCTGAAAGTTCTGAGGAAAAAGATACTAATTAGATTACTCTAAAAACAAATTATCTTATTAGAAAGAGATTAATCGTAAGAAAAAGTTTAATTGATAGAAAATGCCTTTGATTCTCTGGAGATGTCTCAGGTTGCCCAGACTGAGAACATGATTCACACCTTTTTTTTTCCCAAAAGTAAATTATTTTATCAGAACAAAAAAGAATATCTGTTGATGCTTTTGTTTGTATCAATCCTAAGCTTCCCCAGGCTTCAAAGTGAGCTAGAACCTTAGTTGGCAAAGTAAAATGTCAGAAGAGAAAGATCTTGTCCATAAAGAAAAAGATAATTTTCACTTCTATACTTTCTTTTTTATTATTACTATTAATTAATACAATGGACTTTGTTCTGTTCCTGTTTAAGCACAGATCTCATTGCATTTGGCATAAATAGGAGTAAAAACTGCATTTATCCTCTCATTTCCCTGGCATTTCTGTTGCTTTCCACTGAGTAAGACTCTTGTTGCAATGACATAGAACATAGAAATTATTCTTGATTAAGAAATTGCCAACTCATTTCATAATTTCCATTCTTATAGTTTTAATATTTTAATGATTTATTGCTTCTCATCTTTATACACATCCTCATTTATAGAGAATATTTTCCTGAAAGATTCAAAATGAAAGCCTTATGGGATAGCTTAGTAGATTTATTCCTTAAATTATGCTAAAAACAACTTTCAAGACGAAAAAGCTGAAGTATGATTTTGTATTTGTATTTATTTTATTTTTCTATTTAGGATTTACAAAATGCATTAGTGAATACAATTTAATATCTGTATGTCACTTTTTTTAAAAGTGACATAAAACAACAAAAGTTCTTTTCTTCTTAACTTTTCTTTTTGCCAACAGGGCTTGAATAATATTCTGAGGATATATCACATACAAATAAAACAAGGTTTATTTTATTATGATACTATATGTTTTAGTATATGTATATAAAAACATATGCTATATCCTTAGGAGTAGTAATATATGCTATTAAATCTATTTTATTTGCTTGTCTTGTGTTCTAATCAAAAAGAGGGAAAATTATCTCATTTTGAATAGAATTGATTTTAAAATAGAATAAGATATATGAGCAAGAAACACCATAAATTATAAAGAGATTGAAAGATATAGTACGATATAAGGTAGTTTCACCTTCTTAGAGAAAAAGATGAAGACATTAAAAAGATCTTTTTTAAAGTGATTTAATGAAGATTAAAAAAAAATGAGAATATCTGTATTATACTTTAGTCTAGAAAACACAGATATTATAGGCAGGAGAAGATCTCTTCTGCCAGATTGATGCTGCATGTCCTTCCTAGGGAAAAAAAGCTCACATCACTTCCATGCTGCTTCAAACATTGCCAGGAGAAAAGTGTCCTAAATGGACCAAGCAATCGTAGCCAATACTTGCTGAAGAGCAAGCTCTTTTGGCAATGAAAAATAATCAGGCACAGCAGCCACACAACTGTGATCATCAAAGATCTCACTAGATATTGATATTGGAATACAAAGATTATTTTCTGTATATTTGCTTATTTGTTTCTAAGAAGAAAGAATGGATGAAGAATTGTTTGGGAACAGATTCAATTTTAACCTCTGAGGAGCTTGTTCCACTGTATTTGTTTTACTGTAACCCTCAAAGGAGGAGACTTTAAACACAAGAAGTTGGGTGGAATGCTTAAAAAGCAAATCAACCATTCAAGCCTATTTCTACCTCTGTGTTCAGATGCCAAAGAGACTTCAGTTGTTCAAGCATAGGTTTGCTTCTCTTACAAGACTTTATGCTCACCTAAGTAAGAAATTATGTAACCTCATTCAGAAATGTTACTTGTAGGTTGCCCTTGGAGAGGCTGAATCACTGATAGTAGGAAAAATGCCATAGCTTTTTGTTACCTATTGATTATGATAACTGTGGGCTTTTAATTAAATTCAAGCATAAAGACAACAACAGCAGGCTTTTACGGGATTTCCTTTCTTGCACCTCAGGACTCTGTTAAAATAATATCTGAAAGTCAAAATGCCCATTTACAATACATCATGGAAACTTACAAGCACAATGCAGTGTTAAAATTCATATATAGAAACATGCAAGTGCATCACTCACAGAACAGAACAGCTGCACAGCCTAAATTATGCTTTTATAAAGAAAAAAAAAAGATATTCTGTCAAGAAAGAAGTTGATGAGATACAGTCAGAGGCATTTTATTGTTATTATACTAGTATATATGTGAATAAATTCCATGATATGTTATGAAAATCCAATTAGTCTTTTTTTTGTTGCTGTTTTTTTCACTTCAAAAAATATTTTCATACTCTTCTAACAGATTCATTTGGTCTGTTTGATCTTTTCCCTCTTGAATCAGTTTCTTGAATCTCTTTGTGACTCATGGGAAGTAAAATATTATAGTTCAAAAAAACATAATGGAACTACACTGTCTTACTAGCCTCAGGCATATCTTTACTCCTTTCATGATTGCATAATAACCAGGTTATTCTAGGAATTAAGAATTTAGTCTAAATATATTGCCTCTATTTTTCTCCTGCTTTTTCAATCCCGGATGTGGTGGCATTTTGGAGGATTTTGTAAGTATTTTGAAGCAACATTATTACAAAAAATGAATATTGCAAGAAAGTGTCACTTCATCTAAAAACAAAAACAAAAATCAGCAACAGAAAACCTTTATTCTATCTAGGACTATGAGACAATTAATCAATATTCTTTTATCACCAGCTAAGTATTGAGTTATGCGACTGCAGTTCTATGTATTTATGTATCAACTGTGAAGCAGAGTAATTGTGTAGTAACCTGGCCTTCTCTGTGAAGTTGAAGTAAAATTATAATGGGAGAAATAGTACATTACAGCATAATAAAAAGCAGGAGAGATCCAAGAGGGTGGGACCTAGAGGCACAGCAGGCACTATAGGAACCTGTGGGCTGAGAAAGCAATAGTAAAGAGTGATGAACCAGAGAATATACAAAGAGAGGAATACGACATTCTGCCTGAAAGGGAGGACAAGACAGAGGAAAAGATAATCAAGTTATGCAGGTGGTGACAACTGTTTCTCCCAGAAACCAGTTCAAGACCAATGGATGCATGAAAAAATTCTCATTGACTTCGGCAGGTTTGGATTTCAGTAAGGCCCTGCAAATGATACTCCATCCAAACACAATGTATAAACAGAATTCAGGTTTGGAGTGCTTAAAACATTCTTATTTTCTGAATTGTATTCCCAGTGGAGTGTCACATGGTGAAATCAACTTCAAAAGATAATCAAAGGACATTCAAGAAACATCTGCTTAGCAAAGCATCCTTACAGACAAGAAGACACAGCCTATCCCGAGTCTGTATGGAACTCTAATTAAATTAACTAACGAGAACTTTATCTTCAAGAAATTTCCTTGATTCTAAAAATATCTCAGTGCCTAAAATTAACTCATTTGCTTTGGAGATAAAAGTTTGTATTCTGCAGAGTTTCTGCTATTGTTTTTCACAGTTCTGAAAGGATATCCAAATCTTTCTACTACATTGTGAATGTTGAGAATGCTGTTGCAAAACTAGGTTAAAATTGGTTAGAAAGAGAGACGGTGTGCAATGCTGCAGAGCACAAAAATTCATTACATTTCACCTAACCAAATATAATTCTAAGAGGATCCTTAAGAGGTTTCTTTTTCTTGACGATGCTTTTTTTATTTTTTTCTCCGTTTTCCTTTCAGATATGAATTACAAGAGGTAAGAGCCATAAAGTCCTAGCTTCAGTAACATCAATAAGATTATTTACTGATAATAAAATTTTAGATGTACTCCATGTAGAAAACGTTCATGATACTATCTTGAGTCTGAAAATGTAGTATAACAGTAGTCAGAATGACAATATAGATGGGATGTTTAAAAATGACAGGTATTCTAAAAATATCTGCATCTCAAAGTTTCAAAGAAAGTTGGAAAAATAGATTTTAAAATATAATTTTACATATATATACAATATATGTAAGTACATATATATATATAAATGTTTGTATTTCAAACTGACTATTTAAAAACATTCTCCTATCTGAATTCTGATTTTGGCAGTGCAAATTCATATAAATTCAAGCCAATTTAAACTACAATTAATTGAATCAACTGATGGCATGCTTTTAAAATATCAAGTTAATTTTCTTAATATCATTTATTTTCCAACTCCTGAAATTTTCCCATGATCATTTAATTTATGCATAGACAGACTTTTATGAGGAGAGCTCATCTATAAAGAAAGCTTTTATGAAGAGAGCTCTACCCTCTGACTTGTCTTTCCAGAATCAAAGCCTAATTTTGAGCAGATAACTTAAGCAAGTGGTATCTTAGAATAGAAAGCACATATGTCATGAGATCCACGTTCATTATTAGTGCCTTTTTTTTCTCCTTTTCCTTTATAACAGATGGGAATAAGTATACAAGTACACACGTACTTGTGTATAAGTACTTGTACACTTGTACCCTATACAAGATAGGGTGGAAATGATTCATGATCACGATTGCCAATCATGCAACCAACAGTTGCATGAAGCTAGAGACTTTTCTTCCAGCATTTGAATGGGCAGCTGTGTACAACTGTCTGGTGTTACCAAGATTTTCTTGATATACTCAGTAGCAATATTCAGTAGCAGTGCTTCCACTATAAACTAAAACCATATAACTCATTTACTAATATAGGTCCTTCAGACTTTATTCTTTTTTATTATATTAGTTTTATTATATTAGTTCTCCCCCTCTACTCAGCCCTGGTGAGGCCACACCTGGAGTACTGTGTCCAGTTCTGGGCTCCCCAGTACAAGAGG
>JAUBOD010000237.1:136767-149107 GCA_032353885.1 Nothura maculosa | reverse complement strand
CAGTTTTCTGGTCCAGGTATATAACAGCACTACAAATGGGAAACAGTGGATGGGCAAGAAGGCAGATAAGTTTGTTGTGTGAGTGTGCACCAGAGACATGTTGGTTTGCATCTCACATTGCCCTATATTCAGGCTGCTCTTGCCTGCCTGGTAGGCTTTGGTATGCCAGACTTTTTATTTTATCATTTGGAGAGTCTCTATTGGTTTCTTGAAGATCAGACATTAACCCTTTTAAAGTAAATGTTATGTTCCAGCAGCTAAGCTAAGCTACCCTACATCATTGAATTGGCAAGATTACATTTTTATCTTGTGCACTGAGCAGCAACAGCAGCAGCAGCAGCAGCAGCAGCATCTACCAATGGTATGGCTGTAATAAAAGTCTAGGCAAAAGGATTTTTTCTCAAAACGTGTTTCTTTAGAAGAACAGTGCCTTATGGCACAAAGTCACCATGCAAAATATAAGGAATTTGCTAGCAGAAGTAACACTGTAGGATAAAACATGATGACGTTTACTTAGACTTGTGGATGAGGAAATGGCTAAATGACAAATAACAGGTAGAGCTAGAACAATGACGAACAGGAAGATTGGCATGGTGCATTTGGAAACTTGCTGCCTTCACCTTTCATTGTTCTGCTGACAATAAGTTCAAGGACTGAAGAAATCATTTGAGAAGTAGCATCTGATCCATGATAGCTTTCAGCAGAGATCTGTGTGACAGTGACTGTGAAGGTGACAGAGCACTGGAACAGGCTGCCCAGAGAGGTTGTGGAGTGTCCCTCTTTGAAGATATTCAGAACCCGCTTGGATGCAGCCCCGTGCCACATGCCCTAGGTGACCCTGTGTGAGCAGGGAGGTTGGACTAGATGACCTCTGAGGTCTCTTCCAACCTTAAGCATTCTATGATTCTATGATAACTGGCTTCACTCATGTAAATCTCCCAGCTATCCATAATATTGATGATATATGCATATCTAGGCTCCCTAATAGCCACGGCTCAAAAAAAGGATATAATTCCATCATTTTACAGTGCATTTTTCATTTTTAGGGATACTGCTGTGACCACTGACAGATGGCCTAGCAAAATACATGGTGCCTTAATCCACTTTTCTTTCTTGGCTGGTGAGAGGCAAACAGATCTAGGCCAATCAAGATTAATGGAGCCATTGTGCCACCATTACTAGGCAGGTCACTTCTGTTCTTATTACCATGGCTCATAAAGACCCCAGAGACAACCTCATCTGTCTGTAGAACATCTTTAGTTACTACTTAAATAGATGCCAAATGAGCAAGGAATGTTTTTCATGGAGAGACTTAGACCATCCTCCTGTGCTTCTGAGATTCTGCTTCTGGTCTGGTATTTGCAAATGCAAAGGAGGTACATACAAACAGAATGGAAACAAAAGTCCAAGTGAAGCCATGGCTAGGACCTCTGCCAACTCATGCTAGTTCACTCATTTGTGGTAGCCAAAAGAGTCAAATCATGAGCAATATTCTGGCTGAATATTTTATATAAATTCTTGACAGCTGTTTGCTTACATTGGGAAATTTTGTATATATGGGGTGCAAGTCATTAAAAAAACAAACCCTACCTTTTTTTTTTTTTTTTTTTTAATTTCCCCAGTGTCATTGAAATCTCTTGATGTAGATCCTGGCAGCTTGTGTCCTGAAGCTTCTAATTCTCAGTCTGTAGCTGAGAATCCATCTTAAGCAGGATTTTAAATCCCATTTCTGCAGCCTTTGAGATCCAAAAACACCATTTAGTAGCTCTGGAATTTGTTTTTCAGCTGAAATGACTGGAGAAAGAACGTCATTAACAATACCTACTGTAAGCATTGATTAGATCAATAAACACTGCAAAAGCAGTAAGCAGATTCTGATGAAGCTAGATCGTGATGAAAATTTGCAATTTTTTTTGTTATTTGCTAAGAACGAAATCTCAGGTTAATGCAAACTATTTGAAGATTCACATTGAAATTATTTGATTCCTATTAGTAACATCTCAACATGTTAATTCAACTAGTTCAACATGCTAATTTCTCTACTCAGAATTTTTATTCTGGAGCAATCTCTGGTTCATTGTCAGTTTTGACCCTAGACAATGATCAGGAAAGGGATGGAGAAGAGAAGATGAAAACTGTGAAGATGGGATAAACTTTTTTTTTACATTTTTAATGGCTATGCCAGAAATGAAATTGTGGAAAATTGTCTACGTGAACAGAGATTTTGATCAAAAATATCTCAAATTTCAATTTGGATTTGAGTAAAATCTAATCTTTTAGGCAAAATCTTTTGCAAACAGTATTTTAAATGATTCAGTGGATTCAATTCTGTATGAAGTAGCAACAAAAGGGTACAGAAGGAATTAGATACAATAACATCTTCTCAAAACAGAAACTATTCTCCGTATAGATTTAGTAGAGCAAAAATATAAAATAGAATCACCCAGCTCAGTCAGTCATTTTGAAAAGGTCTTCAGGAAGACTAATTATTTCTCAATAGGCATGCTCAGAAGTCTATCACAATTCTTTTGTAATTAGCCCCATATTAAGATTCCTTAATCTCCTTTGCATACTCACTCCCTTTCTGCTAAAGTAATGAATGTTCTTAACAGTTTTAATTTTTAAACATGCTTCTTAATTAAATTGCTTTATGAGAAATAGGATTTTCTGTTCCCAGCTTGGAAACAAGTCTTCCATGACTGGTACCTAAAGTAAATTTCAAAACTGGAAATTGTCATTCTTCTCCATAAAAAATATCATGATAGACAGGACATCAGTGTTAAAGAGATAATTAGAAATAATAAGTATTTTTCAAAAGTGTTTCCATTCAATGCGTTTGAAGATAATACAGATTATGCTTGGATTGTTCCTGGAAGTATAGTGGTTAGACATTTAATCAATTAAAAATGGATGTTTTAATGTAATGAATATATCCTGAAACTGAGCTTTATGACAAACACGAAGCATACGAACCTTACAGGAAACTTGGAACAAACAAATACTATTTGTTTGTTTTAATTTTGCCTTATTTATTTGTATTCACTGTGCACCAGAGACATTAAGCTCAAAGGGAACAATTATTGAAATCAGATTCTGGACCAAAATAACTAACTTCAGTTGTAATATTTAAACACAAAACAATATGTTTATTAAATAGAATGGGTATTTTTGTACATTTGTTTCGTGTGTGTGTGTGTGTGTGTGTGTGTGTGTGTGTGTGTGTGTATGTGAAAAGAAAAACATTCAAGAGAAATTATTTAGAGTGTTACAGCTAAGATGTTTCAGATGATAGAAAAAATGGCTCATTAGGTCATTGTTAACTCTGGACTGAAGAAGCACTGATGACAATTTTGGGCTTAAAGCTGCTAACAGTTAACCATGATCCAAACTCCTCTCCCACAGCCCTCTATTCAATTATTTTATATTTAGTTTTCTAACTCGAACCTCCTTCCCACAAAACTTAGAGGCTGCAATTTTCCAAACAGTTACTTGCCTCATTTTTCCCCCTTATATAGCAAAGAGGAGTGAAATTATACAGCAAGGCAAAGCTTTAGTCTGACTTAAATATTTCCACCACCATAGTTATTCAGCACATATCAATTTGACTTATGTTCATACATTCTAAGATAGATAAAATAATTGGATTAACATATAAATAAAAGATAGTATTGAATAGTTGCTATGTGGATAAATTCTAACTGTTGGGCTTTCTTGAATCTAGAGACTTGTAAACAATACTATATATATTTCTTGAATTATAAAATGTCTCAAGTGAATATTAGATATTCATATCTAAATAAATGGAATAATTCATGTTGAATTATTAAGCAGTTTCTTTTCCTGTGGGTCTAAAGAAACTTCAAAGGAGAAAATGCAATTTTGTAAATTTTTATTTAAAGCAGATTTGTCCTTTACAAAACTACACCTACTTAGGTAAAAAAGCTTGTTTTTCATTTTTTTTTCCAAGTATCAAGTAAAACAGTAAAAATCATTATAAAGCAACATCATTTGTATCAGATTTCTATACAGACTCATTTCTAATGACAATTTAGAAACACAATTATCTGAATCATAATTCATTTTGAAGAAATAATTGAAAACCTTTTATTGCTGCTTTTGCCTGATTCACAATATATGACACAGCAAATTTTCAGTGTATTTTCAGATAACAAAATAGTGACTTTGATTTCTAATCTAAGGCTACTGTACAAAGGCTACTGTAATCCATTGCATAGACGTCTTCAATTCTGACCGAGTGTTTTAGGAGCAAGCCTCCTTAGCTTGGCAACTTCTCTAAGAGCAGATGGTGAATATGACCAGGTGGTTATAATTGGTCTCTTTCAGTAGAGAAATTCACCATTTCAGTAAACGATAACTAAACAAATTGTCTGGTTGCATTACCAACACTCTAAATAGCATTGATCTATCAGTGCATCAACATACATGTTCCTGCACAAAAAAACTATAAGTTTCTTTATAATGAGCTGTGGTATTCTCACCATCCTTTTAGATTAATATGGCATATTATTTGATTATATGATGAAATGGAGAAATTATACTTTGAATATGGCAAATAGAAAATGCTTAATATTGTGCTATTCACTACATTATCCTTGGATTCAAATTCACGTTCATTGACGTAATTCTGGTTACTATAGTATTATTCTTGAGATTAGGGCGCTTAAACCTTTATGAAGCCTGATGCTAATAGCCTGCATTCTTGTTAACTTCAAATGATGTTTAGAATAGATATCCGCACACCATACATACTCAAAGCCATGATATGGCTATGTTCTTCAAGAGTAGACATATATAAAAAAAAACTAGTAAAGTTGAAAATCTCAAAATACTCATGTTTTTATTTCTCTTTCAGTCAATCTCATTTTTCAACAAAAATATACTTTAAAAAAATCACTGTTTTTATTTGTGCCTAGTAATAATCATGATTCACTTGCATCTGTATTATTAAAAAAAAAAGAGGAATAAACTTGGTTTTGAAATTAGTTTTAATAAGTATGAATTTTAGGATGTAATATCGAAAGTGAGAGCAGAATGAAGCCCAGTTCACATCCTTTGTAGATATTTTTAAAGTTACTACTTGCATGACAACTGCAGAGTCATTTGAAATCTAATTTTTGATGCATTTCAAGAAGACAAGATTTGAGTTCCTTTATCTTGAAAGTATATGATGACTTCCAAGATAGTGCAAGCACGCTCTTGCTTTACATTTCCCTAACTGCTTATATCTCTCTATAAAAATTGACATATGTTTAAATGTGAGAAGAAAGTGCCAGGTGTCTTAGGCATCCTAGGCACAACATAGTTTTATTGTTCCTTGACATGCCAGGTTTGATTCTGCTCAAAAACCTGCAAATTACATTGAACTGGATTTCTTGTCAAGGCTGTGGTGATTTTCACGCTTATCACCACAGACAAGATTTTGCTCTGAGTTTAGAGTCTTCATAACAAAAGCATTATAGAGTATGATGAAGTAATTTATTATTCTTCATTTGTGATTTATAGCATCAAAACTAATATGGCTTTATTTAAATATGTAAAGTAAGGTGTGGCCTCACTGACACTAACAATTTACATTTATTAAACTTATTATTTTCCTTGTTCTTTCTGTTGGGTCACTCTGATTATTAACATTATTTTTTTCTGTATTAAAATTTTGAATTTTAGGTAAAGAGCACTTTAGTAGAAAAAGATTTCTCTCTACTCTCCTTCCAAGGAGAAATCTTCAAAGGAGCTATGATGATGATGATTTTTCTACCATTCTGCTTTGTGACTCTCCAGAACTGGAGTGGCAAGTTCATTGGGTGGATAAATAAAGAATTTAGATATCTTAAAGTAAACCTATTTTGAATGGAAGTAACATTGCTGTCCTTATTTTTAGACCACTTAAAAAGGAACTATTTACCACAGTGGAGCATTTGGTCAGTTAGCTCGCCAAATAGTTTGCTAGATCAATGAAAGCTTTATCTTTCTTTATCCGGAAGCTGATAGATAGCCTATATTGTCTGTGTATTACAACTAGATAACAGTTTTAATTGTATCCTCTGTGTGTGGCCTGATTACAGAGGAATATCAAAGAAAATAGGTAAGATCCAGGAAAGAAATCTTTCAATTTAATGTACACTTAGATCAAACTAATCCAGAAACTTAAGAATATTTTATTAATTTACAGCTAGTTCAAAAGGAAGAGATTGTTTTTGTCAAGTATATAAAATTTTGTTTCTAATTTCAATGAAAGCAGGATGAGCTCCTGTAATTAAAGATGACTAGTCACTGTTTAATTGTGTGACACATCTTACTGGTAAAGGCAAACACAAAATTATCAAGCTTAAAGAATGAATTTCAATAGCACTATTTAAAAATAGGAATTCTATCATTTGCTTCTGATTTTTTGAAATATAATTTATCTGCACAATCACAACTTGTGAGCATAATCCATCAATAAAGTAATATTACAGTTGTTCAGTTGTTAAATTATGATCCATTTTGGATAGTATAAAAGCCTCTGGGATTCTTTATATAGTTTCCTCTAGTGTTTATTTCTTAATTTGTAACATGTACCACAGAAATGAGTTATAGTGATGAATTTCTGTTTTGTGATTATTAGTTTTTTAGATTAAGCATTTTATCTTGCTGACTGCAGTCAAATAAATGCAATACACACACAGAGCAGTCTATTATACTCATTCGGTGCATGGAGTTTCAAGTTCTTCACTCCAAATGCAATCCCAGTGGCTAACTAACAATACAGGGTAGTGATCAGAAATAGCAGAGCAATTCTTGGCACACATATCACATTAATGTGTAGAGAGAGATGAGTTTTAGAACCATATAGCAAACACTATTCTGATGTTTTATTTTGTTTCTTTTGTTCTCCACACTTTTTTTTTAGAGCAACTATCTAATATTTAGGCTCATGCAAACACTATAGTTTAATGTATTCAATATCTAATATTCTTAACATTCTTTGCAAAAAGGTCAAAGTATTTGTGCAATCTGATGACAATAATGAGCCACAAACATAGAAATGCTTCTGTTCTGTAAAGAACAGATTCTGTAACCTTTCACTCTCCTTTTCCATCTTTATCACCATAATTTCCAGTATTAACCACACAAGATCAGGGCAAAGGCTAAATATTTTTCCCAGAATGCCTGCTGTGCGCTCAACTGTACTGCACAACATACAGCACCAGCTCACTCTCTCCCTCTGAGCCCAGGAAAGAGAAAAATTCACTTCATTCTGAAGGTGTGTTACGCTGTAGAGGCCATATGAGAAATCAGATGACTGCTGTCTGGTTAGTCATTATGTGTTTTTAACTTAAATTGTTCTTTCAGGTGAATACACATCAGAAGGTAGACATGACAGACAGGATTACATCACTCTGTCTGATCAGTGCCCAAGACTGTGATGGTGGAGCCCTCTCCATTCACAGCAGTGATGTAAAACTACGACTACACTCTTGACCAATGTCGACACCAGCAGCTCTTCAGCCTCCTTGCAATTTATTATAGTTTGTTTGTATGTAACAAACACAAATAAACATAAAACATCCACTGACATCCTGCAGCAACTCCACGGCAGCATATTCAACTTGTTATAAATAAACTGCAGGTTGTGGGTTTGAAGAAGGCTGGGGAGAACAAGAAACTACATTCAAGGAGTTGCAGACTGAAGAAATACAAGTTAATAAAGGACCATACCATATTGATATCTGTGGAGCTGGTAGGTACTGCTTATGTGATGTATCCCAAAATATGTGGTTTTTTTTTTTTTTTTTTTTTTTTTACATCTACTATTAGAATGCATGCAGATCTATTGCAAAACATTAAGACATAAGACAGCAACACTACTTGGAATTGTTTAAAGTCTAAAAAGACTTGACACTTTATTCAGAAAAAGTAGGAACAAGCACAAGGAATGTGATGACCAAATTTCTCTGATATTTGGTCTATACCATAGCTGGCAGTTAGTAGTCTGCTTGTTAAGCTGAATGCTGATAAATATTCTATCACAAAGACAAAGCTGTAAATACTCTGGGGGGAAGGGCAAAGATTTCTGTCCGGATGACATATGATACTTTTTGCTAAAATATATGGTTCAATGAGACTATATTCACCCAGGTGGAATATAGGAATGCCTGAAGAACTCTACAAAGAACCAGATGTGTTCCCTCCAGAGGCATTACCTGGCATGTTCTAAATACACTATGGAAGTATGTTTACAAGTACTATAAGAATATGGACAGTCAGGGAATTTGGCCTCTGGGGAAGTATTAATAGTTTTTTTTATGGAACAGAAGAGGACAATATCTCTAGAGTAAATAATTTTGGAGTTCTGTCATCATAAATTTTATTCTTTATAGTTCAAACGTGTCTATACTCAATTAGCATTTATTTCTATTCTGCTGCTTTAATTAGGTACCCCTGAATCCGTACAATAGCAATAATACCGCAGAAAGCTAATATACCTGAAATTGCCTATTCTAGTTTTAAATTCACAACAATTAAATTGGATTGTTCATGTGGCTTTTCAGACATCAGGTGTTTTAAAGTGTTTTACAAAATAAAGAATTAAATGTTTGCAGTGCTGTGGCCCTGTAGGCAGAGAGAGCTCCTATTTATGCTTCAACAATAGTTCACACCCAGATATAGAATTGGCACCTGATTTTTTATTGACAATATGAATGGAGAGGACACTGAGGTTATCCTCAGCTCATTTTGTATGTTCCACAAGCTCTTAAAATTTCCACCTGAATAGGCAAAGGCGTGTAAGGCAGAAAGAAAAGCTATAAAAGCTATAAAAAGAAAACTATGCACAGCTTCATTTTGCTGATTTAAGCTACCAGGACTAACCTGTCAAAAGCCTTTCTCACCATTCATTGTTATTTGACAATATACAGAAATGGTGTAGCTACAGAGAAAAAAATATTCAACAGTCTTCACATTCTGTTTGCAAATAAAATTGCCATATTCAATTTTATCAACAATGTATAAAAATTATTATGAATGAAGCTTATTAATTTTATTATGGTCCAATAAGGATCCGCATGGGTAATTTATTCATCATTCGATTCTGACCAAACTATGCAGGCTAATTCCATCTGATCCAGCTTTTTTCTTTCTTTCTTTTAAATTGTTTTTTTTTTCCTGTTTATATCACCTCTTTTAAAATACATTTACATATAAAACTCAACAAATCTTTTATATTAAATAGGAAATTCAGGCCTTGATTTAAAGGAAGGGAACTGAGGACAGAAGCAGCAGTTGTTTGGAGGCTAAGGAGGTTCTGTGCAATTACATCTATCCTTTTTTCTTTCCTGTATGCTAACTGAACTGTTAGCACATCACAGCCTAGCTTTATAGTCTTAGCTAGTTGTTTTAGCTAAGCTTTTATGGAAGTTATGGACTACAGAGAAGTGAGAGCAGATGAAGAAGGAATATCCTCTCTTGTTCCTGTCTCTCCTTATCCGCCCCACAGGAAATTGAGACTACCAGAAAATATGATGCCCATTATGCCCATCCTCCTGGCCCTCCTCTGCCTTGCCTCTCCCTGCCCAAATGCATTTAGAACATCAATAACATTTTGAGGAAGATTCTTGAAGATTTAGAGTTACAAAATGTTTGAGATTGGAAGAAATCACATGATGATCACCTAATCCAATCCTCCTGCTTAAACCGGAGTCAGTTGAAGTTGGTTGCTGGTGACCTTCAGTCAGTTTTGGAATATCTCCACAAATCTCTACAGCTTTTCTGGGCATTATGTTCTACTGTTTGAGCATCCTCACAGTAAAAATACTTTTCTTCCTGGAGGGGACTGCATGCAACCTAGAAGACTAACACATAGAATAACATAAGCATTTCAATTCTAAATGCTGCTACTCCTCCTGGATAACTCTTTTTTTTTCCTCTTAAAATCCCTTCCTAAATTTAGGTCTGGAAAATTTTGAAGTTATATAAGAACAAAAAAAATTAACTGCTGTGAAAAGAATTTTATATATATGTGTATATACATTAGTAAGTCAAATAAGAATCGAGCTCCAGCTCTCTCTGCCTTTAGTGTACAGGGGTCACTTTCAGACTACTCCAAGTATGTCTACCTATATTAAATCTCTATAAAACTATATTAAACTATATTAAAACTGTATCTAGAAAATGTTTAGAAGTTCATACGGGCAAAAATCTTGCCAAAGACTGTGTAACAGTTTATCTGCAAAGATATATGCTATCTGAGATTGTTCCCTAGCACAGAATTGTTCCCTGGTACGGAGGAAAATGATGTTTTTGATATTTGTTTTCCTTGAGGTTTGTGTTCTATCTCAGCATGAAGACATATTTTCACTAATTACATTCTTTGATGCTGTGGAATCACAATTTCAAAAAATCTCCATATTTCAGTTATGTGAGAAACGTTCCAATTTCCATGGCCTTTTCTTTCTCTTTCTCTTTTTATTTCTCCTTCTCTTTCTTTCTGTCTTTCTCTCTGTCTTTCTCTCTCTCTCTCTTTCTCTCTTTTTTTCCCTGTATTTCAGAAGTTGCTGTTTCAAATCAGCTTTGGAAATAATTCATTTTGCTAAGGTCAAAAAGTTTTCTTTCAAGATCATGAAGCTGAGATTGTTTCTTATTATGCATTCTTATAGGAAAGGGTTTTTTTTACCTTGATAAAAATATTTGATTTTTTTTTGAGGAAATACTTCTTTTTTCATATCAAAGTTGTTTTTTGCCAGTTGTCTTCCCAGTGCATCATTACACATGTTTTTTATAAATCTAATTTAGACAAATAAAACCTCATGCTCTTACTGAATAGAATATTTTCAATATATTTTACATTTTTTTTCAGCAGAGTTCACCTTCAGATATGATGCTATTAATGGATACTCTGTTGGGCTATGTGGTCCTTGAGATTTATAACATTTCCCACATAGTCATCTCAGAATCACAGAATCACAGAGTGTTTAAGGTTGGAAGGGGCCTCTAGATATCGTGTAGTCCAACTATCTCTCATTTACCTCATATCTTATTTTTTTTGCTCATTAGCCCTCATCACTATTAGCTATTAATTTCTATGAACTGAATTACAGTCCTCTTATGATGTCCTGAATTATTGTACTGTTTATTTACATTTGGATACTGATTATCCACTTCTCTTTCCTCAGATAGGAATGAAAGTCTCATATAAATTTACTTACTGACAGCATTGTGTTGTTAATAGAGGTGAAAAAAACAGGATGTTAAAAGCAAATTTATACTGACAGAAAGAAGATAAAATATATTTTCTTATCCAGTATAAATACACCCTAAAATTGTGTCTGGAATGCAGTTTGTTACTGAATAGGTATCGGAAGCAGCCTCTAGATTTGTGTCCCTTCTATCAGGAACAGGTCAAGTGATCCTTTTTGAAGAAAATTATTTTCAAAAGTTACTGAGCTTTTATTCTTCCAAATATCAGTAGGAAACTGTCACATAACCTCACTGTTGAACAGAAATCTTGTCATTTATAACCTAAACTTATTAATGCCTAGAGAGTACCTACAAGTTTTCACGTTAACACAAATACTTAATTCACGTATTTTGTTTTTACCTATGCAACTTGTCACCGTATTATGAAATAGTAGTGATATCCTTCCAGAAACTTTCACTAGATAAAATAAGAACACCTCTTTCATTTGCTTCCAATTTAGTTGATGCACAACAGGATAAGACTTTAAGACTCATTTTACCTTAGTAAGAGATACTATTGTCACATGAGACAAAATTTTGGCCTTGTAGAACTTTTCACTTGATTAATTTCTGTTCAAATTTGCTTACATTTAGTCAAAATCACTAGATATTTTAATTCTATTCAAATATGTAGGTCCATTCTGTTATAATGCATTTTGGAGTTTTTTTGGATCTAGTCACAGGTTCTTAACTTTTTTTTTGGTCCTATACTTATGTTGTGCCAATTTAGTTGGCACAACAAAGATATTGAGCACAACACACTATTTTTACTTTGGTCAGCTAACATTCTCAGCTCTTCCCTTGTCTCAGATTTATAATCAAGACCTTTCTCTCAGCTCTTGTTTCAACATGCAAGTCTTGGAGCAGCATTGTCTGTTTGCTCTTGTGATGACAGTAGATTCATTTCAGAAATTCAAAATGTAGATTTTGTAATAAGATTTGAATATTCGTTAAGTTATGCCTCATGTGTAATGTGTCATTAACAATGGGAAATCACAACCTAAGAATTAAACAAAATATTCTATATACAGATCACAGAATCACAGAATCACAGAATCTACAAGGTTGGAAGGGACCTCTAGAGATCATCTGGTCCAACCTTCCC
>JAUBOD010000237.1:95372-120104 GCA_032353885.1 Nothura maculosa | reverse complement strand
GTGACCCTGCATGTGCAGGGGGGTTGGACTAGATGACCTCTGAGGTCCCTTCCAACCTTAAGCATTCTATGATTCTACTCTGAGTGGTATTTGATAAAACAAAATTCTGGAAAAAAATGGTGTAAACTTCATAGTTTCATTACTCTGACATTCCAAGATCCTTCTATGGTTTCAAGCATTAAAAAAGCAGGTCAGAGAAGTTACCATCCTAAATATCAACTATAATATTTCTAGACTAGATATTTCACCTTTATTGTACGCTTTCCCACTGAGCAGATATAATCTGATGACCGACACTTTTACAGTTACAACAAAGAAACAATAAACATTCCTGTGACTAAACCAGGGCATCTCATCATCCCTAGCAATCAAAGGATTTGTAAATGTCACTGCACTTTGTTACATCCTTCCAGCTGCCAGTACAACAGTGATGATTTTGTCTGGGTGCTAAATTCTCTTGTTTGACCTCCAAACATGGCACACATGAAGAATAAAGGATACTGAAAATTGACATTTTCACATGGAAAATTCTTAATCAAATTTGCTGAATACATTTATGTTCAAGAGAGATAGAGTCCTCAGTACATTTTAATTAAAATATTTGATGTATTCAATTTTCTGTCTACTTCTGCTTTATGTGATTCTACCTGAATAGGATTTTAAGATATGACGAACACTGTCCTGTGGCCTGCATATTACTAATGAACTCTGAAAACTGAAAACTGTATCATATTCAGGGACGTACAGAAGCGATTTTCTTCAAATGTGTTTATAGGATATAAACACTGTGAGGAGAACAAGGGAACAATGTGAGCTTTTTAACTTTCTAACCGCTGTTTTTTACAGCAATTTTTTTTGAGAATTTAAAAAAAAAATCTCTCCTCTCTTCCTTTATCTGACCAGAGTATGTTATAAATGACACAGAAAAATATATATATATTCTTCTCTCAGTACTACCAGTAGTCTGGTAATCATCCGAAAATTATGGATGAACAAGCAAGCACATGTGTATTCCCATGATACAACTGGGCGGTAAGAAGCCTCATGAAGTTCAACAAGGGAAAGTGCAGGGTCCTGCACTTGGGGAGGAATAACCCCAGACAACAGTACAGGTCTTCTGGAGAGCAGCCCCATCAAGAGGGACTTGGGCGTCATGGTGGACGACAAGATGACCATGAGACAGCAGTGTGCCCTGGTGGCCAAGAAAGCCAATGGGATCCTTGGATGCTTTAAGAAGAGCATCTCCAGCAAGCTCAGGGAGGTGATCATCCTCCTATACACAGCCCTGGTGAGACCACACCTGGAGCACTGTGTCCAATTCTGGGCTCCCCAGTACAAGAGGGATGTGGAGCTGCTGGAGAGAGTCCAGGGCAGGGCTACCAGGAAGATCAGGGGCCTGGAACATCTGCCTTATAAATAAAAGCTGGGAGAGCTGGCCCTGTTCAGCCTGGAGAAGAGAAGGCTGGGGGGTGGTCTGATCAGTATCTGTAAATATCTCAAGGGAGGGAGGGAGGAGTAGGGGGCTAGCCTCTTTTCAGTGGTGGACACTGATAGGAGTAGAGGAAATGGCCACAAACTTGATCACTGAAAGTTCCACGGGAAGTTAAGGAAATATTTCTTGACTGTGAGGGTGACAGTGAGGGTGAAACAGGCTGCACAGAGAAGTTGTGGAGTCTCCTTCTTCGGAGATCTTTAAGATCTGCCTGGATGCAGCCCTGTGCCATGTGCTCCAGGTGACCCTGCATTTGCAGAAAAGTTGGACTAGATGACCTCTGAGGTCCCTTCCAACCTTAAGCATTCATTGATTCTGCTAATCTGTGAAACTCTTTCCTTAAAACCTAATATGAAATTTTACTGAATTATTAATGATAAAAATCAGTAATTAATTAATCAGTAATAGTCTTGCCTAAATTCAGTAAAGTCTGAGACTCCAAATCAACAAAGCATAAAACACAGTGGGACTTGTCATTAGTGATTATGTGGTAGATGTCTACTACTGAGGTAATAGTCTGAATTCTTGGTATAAGAAGGACATAACCAAGGCAAGATTCTTGTCATCATGAAGTGAATATCTAAGTAGATAATTAGTATAATATTTTTATTAGTAGTATAAATATTAGTATACTAATAAGTAATGATAATTTCTGTGCTAAGAATGACTATTTCTTTTATTGGTTAAAAAGGGAGCTTGTGAGAATGATTTCAAAATTATGTATGTGGTGATCCAGTTTAACCCCTACTGCACCATTAGTAGCCTTTAATTCAGGATTTTGTCTGCTTTTGCCCTCATTATTGGCAATGGGGTATGGTGAGTATGGGAAATATGTGCAAACATTGCCTTAGGGTTCCACAGTAGTCAAGCAAGCAAAATCTTCATTGACTAGGAAGGGAGAAAAAATATTATTGTATTTTTTTTTTGTTTGCTTGCTTCTTGTGTGTTTTTGGCATTCTCTTGGCCCTTCTACCTGAAAAACAACAATAACAATAACAGCAACAGCAGCAACAAGCAAAGAAACAAACAAAGTAGAATGAGAAAAGACAGAAAAGGGCAACAGGATTGATCAAAATAATGGAATGACTTCTGTATGATGAATGAGTAAATCAACTAGGACCCTACAACCTTAGAAAGACATAACTGAGGAGAGATTTAATAGATGAAGCTAAAATCACAAATGGCATAGGAAAGTAAATAGGATATGATTATTCACTTATAGGAATATGAGATTTTTACATGAAAATAACAGTGACAGGCTAAGAAAAAAATTACATTACAGAAGAGATACATATTTAAGATTAAGTGAAAACAGAAACACTCATAGAAGAAACAAAAACTCTGTGATGCATAGCATAAATACAAAAGTTACTATTTTAAAGACAATACTTATAAATAAATAAATAAGTAAAAATATTTAACAGGGAAAAAAGCAGAAAACAAGTTGGTTGATTTTGGGGTTAAATCTGTCCTCTAAGAGACTGGAGTGTGTTATTGAATTATTTGAAAAGATTTGAAGGTAAAACAAGAAAAGTGGTGTACTGAAAATCTAAGTATGTCTGCTTTTAAGGTTTGTACTTGGTTTGGTGTACGGATGAATTCCAGCATATCCATATCCTCAAGGATGACATGTACAATTTTAAAATCTACCACCTCAGGAGACACGTTACTCATGAGAAGCACTGTTCCAAAAACATAATGAGATGCACCTGTTCAGTTTTTTTTTATCTACAGATAATAAGAAACATTGCAATTTTCAAGGCTGAAAAAATAATCTAATATGTTAAACTAAATCATCTACTGCACTATATTCCTGAAGTAACTGGTGACTTTTTTAAACTTTTACTGCAGTAGTAATACATTATTTATAAGCAAACTGTATAAAAATAGTTTAATCTTCAAAGAAAGACCAGCAACACCCATTGACATCCCCGAGATTTTTTTTTGAATTATTTAAGGACCTAATTATGAAATTAAGAGCCTCATTTCAAGCACATGTTTGGAAAATTACAGCTTTCCAAGATGCTTTCCAAGAAGCAGCAGCATAGAATAGTCAGATAAAAAGAGCATCTGTAGTATAAGAAAAGACTCTTTTATTAGTATTAGAAATTATTTTAAGGGAATATATCTTGCTACAGAGTTTCTGTCAGTGCACAAATGTGAGCTTTTCTATTTCCTATTGCTATAATTAAGCTTCAGCCCTGCAAACACTTTTAGATCAGTAGTTCTAGATTGGATTCATGTACCAAAGTTTAAGGAAAATGATAAAAAAAAACTTAAGCTAGTAATTCAGTTTCTCTAAATAAAGACCACAGAGTGACAGACACTGATTCCAAAACAGTTATCTAGAATGAATTGTCCTCTGTAAAATTTGGTCTCTCTTATTGACTGAAGAGAGATAATTATTTAGATGAATGCCCACACTAATACAGAAGTGTCTACAGAATAAATCCGTGCTCATCCACTGGACAACCTTTTATGAATCAGGATGAAAAATAAATGACACCACAAGATGGTTTCTTATCTAAAAGTAAAGGTACTTTAAATGAATTACTATTTTCAGATGCTTATTTTCCTCTTTTGACTGTATAAAAAGTGACTAGTTCATAACTGGATAATTGCATTTTACTGTTAAAATTAGTCAAATGGATCCTGCCTTCACTTCCTTTTAGATGGCTAAAGCTAAATGATAATATGAATCCTACATTGAACTCTGCCAGAGAAAGAAAGAAAAAAGAAAATAAAAGAAAAAAAAACTCATTGTGCCTCTTTTTGCATTTTAAGGTGTATAAATATATTTAACTTTTTAAAATCTAACCTCTCAATTTCGCACTTATAAAATAAAGTTATTAGTAATTTTCTGCCTAACAAGAATACTGAGAAACTTAAAATATATTAAAGGAGGTATGAAGATCAATTTTACAGAAGAGGGTAAGTATCTGAATGGTAAATCCACAGATTTAGTATTTTATCATTATATTCAATATAGCACTGGTAGAGGGAGATGTTAACAGATTTACAATGCAGTTTTTCCTTTTAAAACTCAAGTCACTCTTTTTAAGAAAAAAAAAAAATAAGAAAGCAGAGGGCTGGCTGTAATTTTAGACAGATCCTGAAAATGTATTATATCTCTCCCCAGACAGGAAAAGTAATTCCATCCATGCAGAATGATACTGATGTTACCCTATGATAGACACAGTAAAAAATAATGCTCAGACTCATTTCAACTGAATACATTCCAACCCTCTAAATAAAAGTTTATATACGCCCTGTCATCTCCAAAACAAAACAAAAAGTCCCCAAAATAAACCCCAAAAAGGCAGACAAGCAAACAAACAAACAAACAAAAAACAAAAAGAGAGAGAAGCTCTTTGTTTCACAGCAAATTGGTGTACAGGCTTTCATCGGTTTGTAATAATCTCGCATTGAAGTATTTGCTGCTGTAAGATATTTGAGCAGATAATAAGATATAGGTGAAAAGGTGATTTATCAAACGACTATGTTGTTGAATTATATTTGTAAAAGCATTTTAAAAGTACTCATTAAATAATAATAATAATAATATTGGATCAGCTTCAGATTTGTTATATAAGCAAACATAACTTAATGCCAAAAACAAGTACAACCTTTTTAAATAGCTTTTCTTTTTTTTTTCTGGAGAGGGAAGGAGGGTAACTGATTTACCTATTTCAAATTACATCCAATCCATTTAATCAAGCAAGGACCCATCTGATTATCACTTTCTGCTCCTCGATGGTTCTGCTTTTGAGCAGAGCAACATATTCTGTCGTGGTGTATTTAAGTTGGAAACAGAGATAGTGCAAAGGAGAATCAAGGGACTGTAAAAGCACAGCATGTATTTCAGTTTCCAAGAAACCTGAACATGAAACTTAACCGAGTGACGAGAGATAAACAAGTTTATCGTACTTTCCCTTTCCAATAAGATAAAAATATTCTTTCTTTTTCTTTCCTTTTTCGTTTTCTTTTCTTTTAGAATATATCATTTTTCTCTATTTATTTGTAACAGATATATATATGTGTATATATGTGTATATATAATTACACACATGTATGTATACACATATGTACACACATATGTACATACACGTATATACACACATGTATGTACACACATGCATGTATTACACACATTCAAAACATTTTAAAAAGTTACCTTTTTATAAAACCTTACTGTTTTATTCTCAGTATTCACTAGAAATTTCTCATCATTCCTTATAATGCCTTGAACTCAAGAAAAGGATTCTTAGATTTCCACTTCAGAAACCATTAAAACATTTTATTAAACTTTTTAACTGGAAAAATAAAAGCCATTTTTGCATTATTACTGTTTGCCTCCACTTTTGATCAGCTGTTTGGTTGCAAATGGCTTAACTGTCTGTCATGCTATTAAAAAAAATGCAGGTTTTACTTTTATAATAAGCTTTTGCTCTAGTGAATGGTTAATCTCCATGGCTAGTCATTCTGTAAGGCAGACCTGAAATCCTTTAGGTAGATAGAAAAAGTAGGTGTGATGAATTTCTAGGAAAATTACTTTGAAGACCTGTCAGTGAAAGTGATCTTGAGGACAGGAAAGACTATCAACCTAGAAGACTATCCATAGATTTCATTCATCCACTTCGTGATTCATATGTAGGAGGTCTTTAATAAATGTTTTGAGCTAATGTGCTCCAGTCCCTACCTAAAAAAGAACATAATGATAATCACTAATAATATAAACTTATGTAATGAATTGATATTAAGAATGGAGAGCAAATTATTCTCATTAACAACATTAGTCACTACTAACAGTCAAGAGTCATTAGCTGTATGCATCCCACATAAAATAATTTAGATGATTTCAAAACATAAAAGGAGCAAAAGCCACCCCCTATTTAGAACTGACACATCATTAATATGTTAGGTGTCTTCCCAGTGAGACGACTGACGTGATTAGAATTGCTCCTACACCTAAGGAAAGGCATTTGCTTAAATGGTTAGCTAATCTATGATGCCTTTATTTATTTATGTATTTATTTATAGGTCTAGAAGTTGTTCTCTACAAAAAAGACAACATTTTATGCATTGTGAGGATGTGAATAGGCAAAATGTTTTTGGTTATTTTGTGAAGTAGAGACAATCTACTTAATCAGGTGAAACTCCCTGATTTCAAATAGACTTTTCAAAGTGCCCTGGACAAGGTTTGTATTCTCATTACTGCTTTCCATGAAAACTGGACATGATAATCCTTTCCTTTTCAGCTGAAAGTATAAGGAATAGTACCTTTAGTGAGCAATATGAATGACTTTAGATGAATATCTTTGCTTGTAGTGACTCGCTAAATTTTACATCAGGCAAATCATTGTAACTGAGCAAAATTTTTGTTGGTAAGTGAAAAAGTCTGTTGACTGTGATTGCTTTTTCTTTTTCTTTTTCTTTTTTTTTTTCACCATAGAACTTGCTTACTTGTTCTCAATATAAATTCTCTTTTATGGATCAATAGTCTATTTCAGGACCTACAGAGCTTAATCAATTGCCATAGAATCACAGGTAGGTTATGCTTTTGCAATTTTTTTTTCCTATCAGCTCTTTCATTTTAATTCAAACAGATGAATGTAGTAAATTATTTTCTCAACTGACGCTGCACATTTTTTTTTCTTTTTTCCCCCCCTTTATTTTGTTCTGAGTAACAGCATTGGCTACAATCCAAACCTATTCTCATATCAACACATTGAATAATCAGGCACACCATGTCTCAGAATAGCAATCATAATCAACTTTCAACAGTAGAGAGTAACTGGATAATGCCAAATGTACTGAGCTTTTCCACACTTCCTAATCAATGTCTTTGTTAATGTAGCCACATCATACTTCTGAGGAGTTAGTGGCTAATCTGAAGGAAACATTGCATAACAGAAAAACAATCAGATTTTGTTAAGTTCTGAACTAGTTATTTTGCAGAAGGAGAAATATCTGTTTGATTAAATAAGCAGTAGCAGCAGGATGATGTTCATAGGTGGCACAGGATAAGGCTTTATACATTTTGTGGGATAATTCCCATATTTTAAATGGAAAGGAAAGAACAAGTTATGTCCTCTTCTCTGACATACTATAAAGGAAAAGAAGAAATTAAGCTACTATTTCTAGCATGTAACATGTCTGCATTTGTATTACAAGATGGTGGATTTTGTACTTTTGAGACTAGTGGGTGAGTTCTATTTTCTCCGACATTGGACTGAAACAAGAAACAGGGGAGCAATGTGTTTACTCATAGCCACTCTCCAGAAATATTGTTTCTGACAATTGTCTTTCAATATCCTCCTTTATCCTGCATTCATTCCTTTGTTTGCAGCATGCACAGTTCTTTAAAGTTAACAAAATTTTCTCTCTTCACTTAGCATCTTCCTGACAACACAGCAGGAGAAAATGTTCTCCTTGAGTTTTCTGCCCACTCACTACAAAAGGAGCAGAGAAGGCTGAGATACTTTGGAAGCTCTAATTAGACCTACAACAAAACCAACATCAATTTCTAGCCTTTTCAAGTAATTTACATCTACCTGTGGGATCCTTTATATAATTTCACTGCTTCACTGAAGCAGTCTTTATGTCAAATATTAGTCCTTAATACTTCTAGAGGCAATGCTACAGTTCATTATAAATAAAACAACTCAGCCATCACTCTATGTATTCCTTTCACATTGTTATCACTCTATAATGCAAGCCAAGTTACACTAAATTAACCCAGAATTTCACTGGTCATGAATAAAAACTGCTAACAACTACATATTCCTCTTCCTAACACTAAGTTGCTTAAGGAACTTTAGTAATGGTGGCAGGAAATCCTTTGATATCTCACATGAAAGAGGAGTGGGACGAAGGACTTTCCCTCTGTTCTTTGCATGTTACATAACACAGGATTTCTGTGTTTGGGATGTGACTGTACCTGAAACAGGAATGCGAAAATGTCTGATTTCTGACTTTTTTGTGTTTTGAAGTTCGCAAAATATTTTCCCCACAAGTCTGTTATCTATGGTTGGACAGACCATGGTTGTTATCTATGGTTTATTCTCATCTTAGGCTTTATTTTTTTAAAAAAATTATTTATTTATTGTAAAGCTGAGTCAGATTCAGCACTGCCGGGCAGGCAGATATTGCTCAAATTGAGTAGCTGGCATGGTTTGGGATCATGCCAAAGACTGCATCCTTAGCACAACTAGGGCACAGCTGTGGAGACAGCATGTGCTTTCTCTAGCTCTCTCCAAACCATTCCCTTCGACAGTTTGGATTAATCTATTCTTGGAACAGGTTGCCAAGAGAGGTTGTGAAGTCTCCTCTCTGGAAATCTTCAAAACCCACTTGGACTCAATCCTGTGCCACATACTCTAAGTGACCCTGTGTGCGGGGAAGTTGGACTAAATGATCTTGAAAGGTCTTTCCAACCTTAAGGATTCAATGATTCTATGATTCTTGTTGTGGGATAGCAGATTTTAGCTGCATATATCCGATTCTACCTGATCTCAGCTACAGTCACGATTTTTTTATGCCCCGGAATGACAGCAAAAAAAGTCTTCATGATGCCTATATTCTGAGTTTACAGAAGTTGTGCAACATATTTCTGTACTGTTTTCCTAAGATTAGCTGGATTCCCAAACTAATCTAGTCAAACCCTTCTCTAAAAGCACTTGTTACTCTCTAGTGAGGTGATCAGCTCAAAATGTACAAAAGTACTATATAGAAATCATTTGCAATAATTATTTAGTTTAAATATGAAAAAAAACAAAATATATACTGAAACATATAACTGAAATGGTTTACAGAACAATAATCCAGATCTATTTCAAGAGAGACTGAGTGAGTTGGGCCTGTTCAGCTTGGAGAAGTGAAGACTGAGAAGTGATCTTATTAACATGTATAAATTCATGAAGGGAGATTGTAAGGAAGAGGAGGCCAAGCTTTTTTCAGTGGTGGCCAGTGATAGGACAAGGTGTAAGGGGTGCAAGCTTAAGCATAGGAGGTTCTATCTGCAGGTGAGGGGGAACTTCTTTACTGTGAGGGTGACAGAGCAGTGGAACAGGCTGCCCAGGGAGGTTGTGGAGTCTCCTTCTCTGGAGGTCTTCAAAACCCACCTGGATGCCACTCTGTGCCACATGCTCTAGGTGTGCCTGCTTGAGTGGGAAGGTTGCACTAGATGATCTCTAAAGGTCCCTTCCAACCTTGAAGATTCTATGATTCTATGATTCAAGGCTCCTCGTTACTGTAGAAAGATGAACTTCAATATCTCTAGGGTTAGACAACAGATTAGAGATGTATTTGCAGTGTTGGCAGATGCTAGGGATAGATGTGACTACCACTGCTGTCACTGTAGAATATTGCCTATAAAATTACCTTTTTTTGATAGGTGATAGGTGATAGGTGATAGGTTTAGATAGGTGTGTAAAGTGATAGGTGTCACTTTACACACCTATCTAAACAGAAATCTAATGGACATTCTATGTAAGGGGCATTTCTATCTACTTCTGGCAGGCTGTTGTTCTGCACAATGGCCCATTTTCTGTCTTTCAAAAACAAAACTCAGAAATCAAGACTCTGCTTGAAACTGTAATCTTTAGCATATATATCAAGCAGTTGGTTACCTACACTGAAAATTTCTTATGACCCTTAAGACTGATTTATGAGAATGTGGTTGAAGCAAAGTACTATCAATAGGCTTTGTCATATTTTATTTGTTTTATTTTATATTTAAATTTAAGAAAAGTTACTGCATATTACAGGTCTACTTGAACAGTGAGCATAACCAAAACAAAACCTACCATGTCTTACAGTTAACGAAAGTTGGAAAAGAAAAAGAAAGCTGCTCTTCCTTCCTTCCTGCCAAAATGAGATTGTTCTCCACAGTATAATTTTCTAGGGATTTGCTCAGTTTCCTTCTAAATTATTCTAACAATGCTTCTTCCACCACTTCCCTTAGGAAGTATAACCACAGAAGACAATTTGACATTCATATTACAGTCAAGTATCTGGACGACATAGTTCAGTGTAATGTGACGTAAGATTTATTATGACGGACTCCAACATTTGACAAGATCCAATTCAGTGTAATGTGCTGTGAATGGGTGATTTTTTAAAAAAAATGTTTAGCAAAACTCCTCTATCTGTGAAGTAAAGGTGGTGGTGGAAAATATTTGGATTTTAAAATTAATTAAATAAAAGAGCCCAAGCCAAGAGCTGAGCATCATTTTTGCATCTTATTGATGAACATTAGCAAACTCTACCCTTAACATATAAATTTGGTCTTCTAAGCTCTTGGCAGGTTGAGCAGAAAAAGCTTAATAAAAGTTAAAGATTAAAACTTTGAATTTAAGAGTCCAATATCTGAATTGTGAAACATATTTCAATTCTGAAAGATGAAAATAAGAACAAATATGTTGGGGAATGGTTAAGGGCCACGATGAAGTGTACGAGCAAGGCTTCGAAAGGAGCAAGGGGGGAGGGGGGGGAGAGTAATGGAAAAGTACCAGCAGTGAAGTAAATAGGCTGTGAGGGAAAACCAGGATCTGAGCCCGTGGCTTGCAGCATGGCAACAAGCTATCAGCCAATCAGCCAAGAGTATGCAGAAGCTGTAACCACTCAAAATAGTAACAAGTGTGTGTTCGAGCCTATATAGTCGACCTGTTAAGAGCAATAAAGTGAAGCCTTGATCACTCATATTGAGTCAGTTGTGCTTCCTCGCGCGCTGGGCACCAAATCCTGATTAAGGTCCGCGGCAACAACATGCCTTTATGTGTAAGTACATATTTAGGTGCTCACTGATTTGAGATTTTAACAGCAAGTGTAGGTACAGGTTATATCTGGATATACAAATCTTCGTCTTGGCACTAGAAAGAGAAAACCTGTAGACTAATATATTAACAGACCAGGTGCTGATGTCATTGGTATTGGCACTGATTATGTTTTGGGACATGATAATATTATTAAAAACAAAAGAAACAAACAATCAAAACCTGCAAACAAACAATAAAGAGGCGACCAGCAAGAACTGATCAGTCAGAAAAAAAAAAAAAAAAAAAAAAAACAGTGGAGAGAGGGCACAGGAATGTGCTTGTCACAAGTGTATGCCTAGTAAAAACAATGAGCTTTGAGCAAACTGCAGTGTGCCGTGTGGAGTAAGTAACATGAGGAGGATTCTGAGACATGCACCAACGTACTGAGAATGAACCAGATCTTGAAGCCATAGAGTCCAGGCTATAGATTTTGCCACAGAACTAAATTAATAAGATAGTGATTTAGTCTAATTCATATAAACATATGCTGTCTCTTCAAGCTCCCTCTGCAATTTTCTCCCACTCTTGCAACTTGGTAGCCAATTATTTTCTGTGTCTTGGGGGGTTTTATTGATCATCCAAGAAGTCTACAGTGTTTCGGAATATAAATAGAATCTGTCTTGTCCTTATGGTCTGTGAATTACATCTTGTACTTGAGCAATTCATTCATCCTTCACGTGGAAGAAATCAGTCTAACTTATTTAAGAAAACAAAGCATAGATATTATTTACAGGCCATGGCCACTGTGCTGTAAGGTATAGATCTTAGTGTTTGAATCATTTATTTGTTTATGTATTCTTACATTGTTAGGATATTGAAGCCAAGCTGTCCCTCAGTCAATGCGAAGGTCAAAGCCCTTCCTCATCTTCCTCTTCAGTCCTTTAGAACACTACAGTTGGAGAATGCCCCTTCCTATAGGCAATGACACGTGAGAATAATACTGATAGCATCACATCATGATGTCTGTATCTCCCTAGCCTGTGTGGTGAAGGTTCCATTTAAAATTAAGTCAAAAAGAAAACATTTCTTTGGTCAAGAACAAATCATAATGTAAATGCAAATCAAATATATTTGAAAAAAAATTCTTTTTTCACTTTTTCTAAATATATATACATATATTTTCAATTCTAAGAGGATTGAGTGTTATTTTCATTGTGCTTAAGGTATTAACGTGTATTTATTTCAAATCCATAAAGTGTTCACTCTGAAGAGAGCTCCAACACCAACATTTTGCTGATTATACACTTGTTTTGAAAAATATACCTAATCATAAGACTTTGTAACTTGGATCTGAATAAGGTATAGAATGTGTGATTTTCAAAGCAAGTAGTAAGTCCTATAAGCATCAGATAATAAATCTAAACAGTATTATCTCAAAAAGTAATATGCAATATATTGTTTTATCAAAACTAGGATTCTTAACATTTCTGTATATTTTTTATTAAAGAACTGCACTGCAGCTTAAGCAACATGTGGCAGAATATCTACTTTAATGAGTTATGACTTTAGAAACTGTTATGACATTTGGCTCAGGAGCAAGGAAGAACCTAGGGATGTTTTGCAAGAATTGTTAAACTGCACTTTAAGAACATTTTGCTATCATTTACTTCCCTTTTCAAGGAAAGAAATATTCCACTTTTCTAACGCTTAAAAAAATCTGAAAGGCCTTTTTTATTCATTTTATTTAGAATACATAACTTCTATAAATGTTCTGAAGTTCTCACTATGAAAACTTTAAGAATCCTTAAACTTTAAGAAAGAATAATTTCCAAATATATTTAAAATGTCCCATATATATCAATATTATTGTTATACATCTTATTTACTGCAATGTAAAGGTAATTTGACATCAAACCTGAATATTGCTTCGGTAATCAGATTAATAGAAAAATGAATATAAAGAGCCAATTCTTTCACCTTTCTTAAGTAATTATGTGATCAAATGTAGAAAAATTAAAGTATTTTCAGAGATAGGCAAATAGAAAAAATAGCAGATTATCTACTTATTATTTCACAAGTTTTAAAACTCACCTAAATTATTATGTTTAAAAATATATTTAATCAGTTTCCAGGTTGTGAATTTAAATTCCGTTTATTTCAGTTGTACTCACCACTTCTGAGCAAGTAAATTATGAACTTTAGTGCCAAGAATCACCTTCCTGAAAGGGAAAAAAAAGAACCAATTTAAAAAATTAATGTACATATATATATATATATATATATATATCAATTAATAGAAAATTAAGAACTCTTAATTCTCTTTCTTCACTAGCACCATGACAAGCAATTAAGACAAATGTAGAAATATAACCACAAATTGAGCTTTGCTAGCTCCTTCTACAAATTCTGGTATTATAACTCAGTGTATAAACCGAAGGAGTTCAAAGTAAAAATGAAATACAACAGAGCAAAAGAAATTTGAACAAAACTTAAATACACAGAATCACAGAATGGTTGAGGTTGGAAAAGGCCTCTAGAGACCATCTGGTCCAACCCCTCTGCTCAAGCCAGAGCATTTTAAGCTCATTCATATACATAGACTGGGTAATTTCATGGGGACTTGTTTGAAAACTAAGCAGATAGACTACAGTTAAATTCCTGGGAGATGGATGGAATGTCCAAACCTTATTTTCATTTTGTTGTACATAACTTCTTTGATAACAAACAGCTAACTTCCCTTGAGGTCATTTATACTCAAGAATGCAAAATTATAACAATGCAGCAGACATTTTGTTCTTAATAGCTAAATGAATATACAATCAGAATTCACCAAGTGCATTTCTTATTACAAAATTTTCCCACATAGGGTGTGTTGAACTCTAGCACTGACCCATTCAGCATCTACAGTAATTTTAAAGTGTTTCCCACCTTAAATCTAAGATTTCCCACCTATTTTCTGAATATTCATTGTTTTCATTGTTGCCTTTAAACTATTCTTGGAATTTCAATTCTATATTCTTTGTGTGAATGCTGTCTGAATTTAAGTAGTGCCAGATCAATTACATTGAATAGATTGCTTTCAAAAAATACACTAAGACATCAGTAACAATGCAAACATGAAAACAGCTATAGACAGCAATAAAAGTATACGAGTGAGCATAAACCCTGTTTTCAAAAAAATAACTGAGAGAATATTATGTTAATAGCTTCTGGTTCTCAGTTGTCAATTCTCATCTTCAGTGTAGTACTTGCGACTGAAAAGGTTAATGATTACCTTCATTAGGACAAATGAGTCACCTTAATGTTTTCTTTTAATGATTTTCTTTTTCTCAGTATTGCTTGCTTATTTACTTGAAAGGGAACAGACTACTCTATTGCAGTGCCTCCTATATCTTTTTTTCTTTTGGAAATTGCCCTTGTCAAGCCCTTTTACACACATCTAGAAATTACTGAGTACAGATTTATTTTCTTTCTTAATCGCATTTTTGACTGTTCATGTCTTGCTTAGAACTTTTTTTTTACCTGAGTAATTATGAGAGCACTGAATCATTGCTTGGAGCTTGCCTAAGGCATTGTGTCTCAGCACAGGGAAATGTCTGAGCCCTGGTTTTGTAAAATGAATTCTCACTGCGGAATAGGGTATGATTTCACTAACTTTCTTTCTACTATTCTTTGACAATTCCTTTTATTTCACTTTGTTTTTATTTTTCATCATTTCCTTGATCAAAATATCTTTTAATATTCTTTTAAGTAATATTTTCCACTGCTCTTCAGTGCTGCTTAGAACAATGATCCAGTGAAGTGCTAAGCACTCTCAACTTCTTTTCACATCATCAAGCAATAGATAACAGTTATCATCTCTCTACTTTGAATCCCAAATTGTTTGAGCGCCAAAATATAATGTAAAATCAGAGAGCACTGAATAACTTTGAGTTTAAAGCAAGTGCATTTGTAACCACTTACTGCTTATCTTTTTTATTTTTTTTCTTTAGTATTTGCTGAAGAATACAAGTAAATGAAAACTGGACTGAACTAATACTCTAGGAGTAGAGAAAGGAGATGTTAACCAGGACAAAAAAGAAGCCCAACAAATAGAGTCAAATAGAGTCTTACTTGTTCACTAGATAAAATTGAATATGTTATTTAGGTATCAAATTATTCCTTAGTTCCAAATTATTCACTATTTTTCCCCTAAATGACTCTTTACTTGACAGATAGTGAAGTTAGATATTTTACTGAGGCAATATGAAATATGTTTGAAAATGAAACATAATCCATTTACTGTACAGATATGACCAATACCAGTGGAAAAGAAAGTATTAGAATCCATGCATATCAACTTTCAGACAAAGTTTTTTTTAAAGATTATCTAGATGATTCAAACATAGATGAGAACAGCATTCAGAAATGCCTTAGCATAGTTTTACACTTAGATTTAGATTTTTATTATAGGACAATTTGACTTAAGCACTCTGGTCACTGGTCTGAGTGTTATCTTCCTTTATTCCTACAGGAACTTCTTCCAAGATTTTACATAAGAAGACAGTATCACTGTTGATACGATGTGAAATTATGAGGTAGAAGTGCAGTTGAAATGTTAATATAAGCCCAAAGAACTGTTTCTATAGCCATAAAACAAAACAAAAAACTAAACTGGTGACTAAAGATATTTGATGAAATCATATGACCAAAAAAAAAAAAGAGCTTTCAGGTATAACAAATGTGTCTTCAGGTCTGAATGAAAAGCAATCCAATCAGATCCAAATGCCTGTTTTTTTTTTTCTTTAGTTTCACTAGAAAGGTTTATTGATTGATTATTGAGAGAGAAAGTAGCTTGCATTCCTGAATTTTTGAGGATTTCAATAAGAGAGATGAGATTG
The DNA here is from genome assembly GCA_032353885.1 of Nothura maculosa. Taxonomy (NCBI): domain Eukaryota; kingdom Metazoa; phylum Chordata; class Aves; order Tinamiformes; family Tinamidae; genus Nothura; species Nothura maculosa. Next base: position 103,974 of record JAUBOD010000237.1, on the reverse strand, counting down.
TTATTTTCTGTATCAAAGGGAACATTTTTTTCTTTTAATCTGTAAAACATACAGGAATGAGCAAGTAGAATGAAAAAGAAAATGAGGGGAAAAATACGATAGGACAAAAAACATCTTTATCATGTCTGTGATTCTATGTCTGTGAGAGCTGTGAATTATTGATCTCAGGCACCACTTTTCAAATTGTTTTGTAGCTCTTATGTAAGCATGAGTTCAGAGATAGGAAGGGTAACTTGCAAAATGTAATTTTCTGCTGATAAATGGGTGCCTGTTTCTATCTGATCATTTGTGTTTCAAGGCCCTGACATTACCATAATATTACTGCCTAATGTTATGGTATACCATTAAGGTACATACCATATACCACACCATAACATTACTACACAGTGTTGTTTCTTCTGATCTTTCTTTCTCAACAATTCGCCACATTCAAGTCTAGCTGTCTGGTATTTCCTCTACACCCTTCATTTTTTGATGCAGCCTTTTTAGTTTGCCTTTACCTTGAGGCTACTGAAGACAGATGGTTCTTTAATCTTGAGTTTGAACAAATCTTAGTTTATCTCCTGGTCTCTATCCTTTTCAGGTCTTATTTATTCTTATTCTCTATTCTTATTTACTGTAAGTCAGAAAAACAAGTCTCATGTTCTCTTTTCCTAACAGAGCCATATATGTAAAGAAATGCTATGAAACCCAAAATTGAGAGCTCCCATGCTCATTCCTAGGTCTGCATTTCTTTTTCTGTTGAAGTAACAGACAGCAGAGAAAGCCTAGCTTTTAGACTCCTATCATACTTCTGCCTGATCAGTGACCTAGACAGGAACTCCATCATAAAATACAGTGCCAAATGAATAAAGCAGAGATTTATATAAATAAGATCTATCAGAATACTTTCAGCTAAATTAATTTTCTAATCTAATTGTGTCAAATTCTTTAGTTATTTTAGGACTGACTGTCTATTATTCACTGTCTTATTAAAAAGCCACTTTATGGCTTCCCGCGAATACTGTGGCGAGGAAGGAAGTTCAAGTACCCTCTTAGAAACTTTTCACTAATGTCTTTGTTCCTCTTCTCACACACTTTACAGACTAGATGCTATGTAATGTCATCTTTTTTCTAAACTTACCACTCAGGTAAAATTGATACCCATGAGGCATATTTGACAAAACTTCTCAATCTCTGAAAACATACCGAAGGAAATAAACCAAACAAACCAGAACTGGAATTTATCAGGAAGGAGAGTAGAGCTCATAGGGAATGGCTCGTAAAGTTGAAGATTTGAGACTTGACGTAAATACCCTGGAAATCTACAGTGTACTTAAGTGCATGAAAAAGAGGCTTGTGTCAGCAAGCATTTTGCTTCAGGAAAGGGCAAAAGGGAGTCATAAAGTTTGCAAAGTAGTACTGAAAGGGAAAGCTGCCTGTGGTGCCAAGGAGATAGCTGATGCTTAAGCAGCTGTTAAATGTTGTATTTTAGAATCTAATCTTAATAGAGAACTTGCCAACTAGAGAGTATTAATAATAAAAATATTTGCATTTTTATAAAGTCTTTCAGCTAAGAATCTCTAAATGTTTGATATGCACTCTATGATTGAGGTTCAAAATGTACTAGGAATATAGAAACATAATTGCATGCTCTTTATGTAGACTGAGAAATCAGCTTTATATAAAACAGTCGAACTCAAGGTTACACAGCAAACTATAAAAAATTAAAGATTAAACTCCTTGATCATCTCTATTACATTCTTATTCAACGAGTAAAGGGCCATGATATGTTACCCAAACAAGAAAAGATTAATAGAATGAAATGCTGTGTTCAACTTATCATTGCAAGAATGCCAATTGCTCACTTAATATATACTAAGTTTTTTAGTTAAGAATATACTCAGAATCCCAACATTTTTACACAGCATCTTGTTTCATTTTTTAATTCTGTTAGGTTACTTTAATTGATTGTTCTTTTAATTGGCTATATGTTGATTTGTTATTGCTGGAGTAGTTATGCTACATTTTATTTGTTGCACTGATAGCAGAAACAATAATATAATATCCAAATATCTTTTCTTTTTTAGATAAATGTCATCTTCTATAAATGCCTTCCAAATTATATTCAAACACCATTAATACTGGCTGGAGTATTGTGTTAATTACTTTGAGAACAAAGAGTTACTCTGTATTTTGTTTTTCATACTGCTTTTCCTTTCCACTGGGAACTATCTTTCCCTGTAAATGAGACCTGCTTCACCCTTCTTAAGAGTTGACCATCTTCAGATAAGTATAAGTTAGTCATAAACTGTGTCTAATCAATGAAGAAGCACTTTCTCAAGACAAGTCATTTCAGATAAATAAGCATCTTTCTCATGGCCTCAAATCTCTTATTGGATTGGAGAGAAAGACTGAAGAGCTGAAGTAAATTAAACTTGTAGATGATTATGTAAAGTAAGAGGCATGCTACCTGAATTTTATATTTGGTATGTGATAAAATGAGACCCATTCTTGCCTTCAAAATAACATCACATATATGATAATAATGTATGACAAAATAAAAACTGTTTATAACATGTTTATAACATATGTGATTATGTGATTAATAGTTTTAGAACATTTCCTGACAATTATTCAATTTTAAAGTTTTTTTGATAGAAAACAGCGTATAATAAAGGTATTTCCAATCTCACTTACTTATATTCTTTCCCCCTATATAAAATAAATGTCAGACAAATTCATAGTAATTTTTGTTATAATATAGGGCAGAAACATATATACAGACAATACTTATGGACATATCAAGAGGAACTACTAGTTATCTATCTATCTGGATGGATAGGACATAAAGAAATATTGAACTATGTAGGTTTTATTTTGCTTTTCTAAGTTCTCGGAACAAAAAGAAATATTCCATTTGAATTAGAAATACTGATTTTACACATTACAGATTGAGCAAAATTCCAAAGTTTTCTAATTTTCATTTAGAAAAGTCAATGCTACTTGGAGGTTAAGTAATGACTAAATTCTTGATACATGTGTTACGTATACTCACCATTAGAGTGTTTTTGGTTTAATTTTTTTTTTTAATTTATTCTGCCAAAATATGAGGAGCAGATCTTCTATGAAAATAAAAAGTCTGGAAAAATAAAAGCTTTTTTCTTTTTTTTTTCTAAAAAGAATATTAACTTTTTGAAAGTTGTCTTATGATGGTATCCTTACCCACACTGAAAAATGAGTGGTATCCTTACCCACTCATTTGGCTGTAGCCAAATGAGGACATATGTCTACATGTTTATGTATATATGTTCTATCTATTAATTGTGCAAAAGTATATTTGTACCCTGTATATGAATATGCAGATTTTGCATATATTAAATATATTTAGCACATATAATAAATAGATGAGTTCTGTATGTGAATATATGTATTTGGTGCATATAGTATGTGGAAATGTTACAAAAACATGTAGGTTTTATTTAATATAAAACACTATGTATAGGTTCAGTCCAGGAATATATTGAGTTCTTTGTCCTTCTCTCAATATATTATCAAATTTATAAGTAAAATCTGTCAAAAAGGACATTGATGTGCTTTACTGGAGAAGGCTACAAGTATTAAGCATGAGACCTTTAGTGTATTTTTTTTTCTAAAAAAAAATGTGCTCTTTTGCTGAGTTTTCACATCCAACGTATAGGATGCTTTTATTTTACAACAGATGGTTAAGGGCCTTATTAACACCTATATCTGGAAAAAAAATACGTCCAGGTGTTTGTGAGCTACAAAAAAGAGGAAATTGACATTGTTGTTAACAGGAAACCAGATGGATTTCAATAAATTTTGTTTTAAAAATGAAATGTATTGATAGATTTTAATGATGTAGCATATGCTGCTATTGATCTGAAATCTGCATCAAGTGATTTATCACAAGGTTCACTGTTCCTAGGGAGAGAGAGTAAATTCTTGGGATCATAAGTCCTATGCCACATTGGCTTGGATAAGCTGAAAATAATTAAAGAGGAAAGGAATGATATATTCTGACTATTCTTCCCTTTTAATAAACTTTTTTTTAATCAAGCATGCTTTTCCTGACAGGCTAAGTCAAATGGCAGGAATGACCTAGAGCATCTCAAGCACCTGGCTGCAGTCTGTGAGATGCATAGTTATTCAGGAGCAGTGGGACACCCTGCAGAGGTCAATGAATGAGGTTAATGATGAGAAAATACTGCAATAGGACAAGAAGAAGGGTGGACCAAGTGAAAAGGAAAAGAAGGAAGCAAAAAAATAATTTTTTATGCTTGTCCAAAAAGTGTGAATGTAATAAGATAGACAAAGAAAGTTGGGAGAAGGAAACAAAACTCTTAAACTCCTAAAGCTGAAAAAAGAAAATCCAGTAAAAAATGTATGATAAAGAGTGTATTTAGGATTGAATGTATGATCAAAAATTAATCGCGGTGAGGAAGGAGGAGTTCCCGATACTTAAATTCTACCTGTGTTAGATTTCATATACATTTATTTTGTTCTTCTAGAAGTAGCATATCTTCATCTCTACACCATTCAATACCTACACATTTTATTTGTTGAATTTATTTTTCTTGAAGCAATAGCTTGACATATTCCATCTACCATTTTATTTTGATGTCATGGATACTTGTACATGCTACCAAAGGTAGAAATAGGCACCTTAGCTTTGCACTCATTAGAACACTTTTTTCCTCTACTCTGTCATTGCCTTGTGTTTTACTGACTAATGGATCTCTGATAGGCATTTCACTAAAGTTGTCTAAACTAGGATGAGTTCCGCAGCACATGGATTTTTCTTGGATCATGGAATTCTTGTAGTTTTCTTGGAGTTCATTTTTCTGTTGTTTTTTTGACAAGAAACTTTGATTCCTTAAAAACAAAGGTATCTCGTAAGAGCTAATAAGCAGTTTTCATTCACAAAAGGTTGAAGAGCATGGTGATATTGATGATATATTATTTATACTTTTAGTTTGTAACATTATAAATCTATCTTTTTCTTTCTTTAATATAATCTGGAAACTAGACCACATGTCTTTATTCTCAACTAGTTAATAGAAAAATGTGGTGGATATCGTAAGCCCCGGAAAAAATTTCTAGGCCTTGGGTTCTGGTGAATTTACAAAACACATTATGAATTAATCTAGGGATGCATTCCAACTGCATTATTCCTCACAATTTTTTCTCCCTGCTTTCTACTCATTCCTCATATATCCCAAGTAATTCCAGGCACTGAGCTTGGAAGGGAGCTATAGCACATATCAGTAAGACTTGTCCTGGTCCACAACAATAAAAAGGTTTTTAAAAAGTTCTTGCACTACAATATAGGCAAAACAGTGAGAGGAAACAGCTGTTATATTTACACCTTGAAAGAATCTGTTCTAAAAGCATTCAGGAAATACAAATAATACTATTGATGAGATCTTGTATACAGGTATTTATATCACTAGAGATGCACATGAAGGATGTACTGAATTCTAGAGGAAGTTCTGAAAGCTTTTGAAATCTACAGCTCCATTCTCCAACCATATATAACAACATTTTTTTTCTATTTGCAAATGCAATATTGTCAAATATATTTCAAATACTTAGTGTTTAGGACTTCTGTATTGCAGAAATGTTGCACTTAACTTCCCCCTCAATATTACACCTGAATGCATAGAAGCCCTAAAAGTAGCTAAATTTGCAAGCCACAGAGTGATAGATTTTATCAAGGAACAACAAAATGCACAAACAAACAAACAAGCAAACAACAACAAAAAAAGTTGATATCCATTGTACTTATACTGGTGGATGTGGAGTTCAATTAGTCATAGCTTTGAACTGTTCCAGAAATAAGATGAACCACAGTCTTCTAGTGAGAAGTTGTTCCTACCCTCACGTTTTGATGGCCTCTTATGATGGCCTATGAAAGGTAGGATATACCAGACAGAACTGGGAAGACACCAGAGAAAAGCTATCCCGCAGCATAATTAGTATAAATATAGTGGTGAGTCCTGAGAATTTATAAGTAAAGAATGCCCCCTTGTGAAATGGTATCACTGAGTACAAGGTTTGCATTTCCTGTAATATGTAGAAGTGGGAAACAGGGGACTTCTACTTAAATGCTATGCAATAAATTCAAAGGATCCCCTTATCTGTTTATTCAATCATGATCTTTTAAATATAGCATCATTGGTATGCAATGTATTTATACAGTATATGAATAGCTGACAGATTCAGAGCATTTTTCATGAACTGTATTTCAGATTTGTTCCATTATACTTCCTCTCTCTCTCTATATATATATATGTATTTCTAATGAACGGCTCCTAAACTTCTTCTCCACCTCTTTTTTTTTTTCTTTCTTTCTTTTAATGGGCTTGTATTGGCTAATAACATATTCTGCAACTAAAATCGGATTCAGAAGTTCAATTTAAATCTTGGCAAGCCTTCAAGAACATTAAAAAGAAATTAAATCAGTTTAGAGAGTCAAGCTGTTATATTTTAACTTTATTCTTACATAAATAAAAAAGTTTTTGCCCTTTGGATTCTGTCCATAACAAATGGCAAAACCCCTCTAGGAATAACCAGTTATTTGAACCCACTTATGTTAATTAAAATATACACAAGAAGAAAAAATATTTTAAAGGGATCTTAGCACTTCAGTGCACAGAATACAGTACAATTGATTTTATGTTTCCCTCCCATGTGGTAAAGATACATGTGTGCAAATATGTAAATCAGTCCAGGTTTATGTGTTCCAACAGATTAACTCACTGTTATCCCAAGAAGTGTGGTGACATTCATGACATTTGTAATTTGAACTAATTTAAATTGTTTACTGGCTTAATTTTTTAATTCTTTAGTTCATGGTTATCCCCTAAATGAGGACTGGGAAGTGAATAACAGAATAGCAGTTTGTCCAAACTACTTACAGAATCACAGAATCAGTGAATGGTTATGGTTGGAAGGGACCTCTAGAGATCATCTAGTCCAATCCCTCCCACTCAAGCAGAGACACCCAGAACATGTGGCACAGGGTGGCATCTGAGCAGGTTTTGAAAAACTCCAGATTCAACACCTCCCTGGGCAGCCTGTTCCAGGGCTGTGGCACCCTCTTCTTCTTCAAATGGAGATGGAACTTCCTGTGCTTCAACCCATTAGCCCCTGTCTGTCTCTGGCCACCACTGAGAAATGTTTGACCTCCCTCCTTCCTACATTCTCCCCTCAGATACTTACACATAGTGATCAGATATCTTAGTATTCTCTTCTCCAGGCTAAACAGGCCCAGCTCGCTTAGTATTTCCTCATAAGACAGATGCTCCAGTCCCTTAAATTATCTTTGTAGCTCTCCACTGGATCCTCTCTCCACAATTCTCTTGGGGAGCCCAGAACTGAACCCAATACTTCGGGTGCGACCACATCAGAGCTGAGTAGAGGAGCAGGATCCCCAGGATTCCATTGGCCTTCTTGGCCACGAGGGCACACTGCTGACTCATGGTTAACTTGGTGTCAACCAGGATTCCCAGGTCCCTCTCCATGGAATTGCTCTCCAGCAGGTCAGCTCCTAATCTGTATTGATGCCTGGGATTTCTCCTCCCCAGATGCAGGACTGTGCATTTGTACTTGTTGAAACTTAGGAGGCTCCTCATGCACAACTCTCCAGCCTGTCCAGATCTGTCTGGCAGTGCAGCCCTCTGGAGTGTCAGTCACTCCACCCAGCTCGGTATCATCCACAGACTTGTTCAGGGTGCACTCCATGCCCTTGTCCAGGTCATATATGAACAAGCTGAACAGCACCAGGCCCAGTACTGACCCCTGGGGGACACTACTGGCCACAGGCCTCCATCTAGATTCGGCCTCATTTATCAGAATGCTGATAAATTGACAGTTGGTACTACTCAGAACATTTTAACAATTTATATTAATATAGTTACATTCATGCACTGATTTGTTACTAATACAATTTTTTTTTCCATAAGCTAGAGGTCATGTCCTCCGTAATATATTTTTGAACAAATAATAATATTACTTTTTATGGTAAAAGTGCTCATGATTTCTAAAGAAGTTGAATCATTCTCTTAAGTATTTATGGAGGAACAGTCATGAAGGATTTTTGGCAAAATCCAAGGTGTGCAAAAGCATAAAAGCTCTTGCTGATGAATCTTCCCTTAGACTGATATATACTGCAGTTAGGAAAATTTATGACAATGAAGAATATGAAGATTTGCTTAATATTGCAAAGCAGAGTGAGCTTCTTGTGCCAAATGTACATTGCAGTGTAAGTAAAAATAAAAATAAGCATGTGATGGAAGAACACATCAAAGATGTTGATAATGACAAAATGATGAAATGGTTAAGGTTGGCAGGAAGGGACTTCTGGAGATCACCTAGTGAAACCAGCTCAAATCTGCTCATGATCACTTATAGAAGGTTGCCCAGGACCCTGTCCAGGAAGGTTTTAAAAACTCCAGAGAAAACAGAGTCCACAACCTCTTTGGGCAGTCTGTGCTAGGGCTCTGTCTCACTCACAGAATCACAGAATCTTCAAAGTTGGAAGGGACCTCTAGAGATCATCTGGTCCAACCTTCCCGCTCCAGCAGGCACACCTAGAGCA
>JAUBOD010000237.1:61750-76146 GCA_032353885.1 Nothura maculosa | reverse complement strand
ATGACTGACTGGGTGGATGAGGAGAGAGCAGTGCATATTGTCCAACTTCACTGCATCAAGACTTTTGACACTCTCTCTAACAACCTCCTTTTAGGGAAGCCCAGTAGTGTAGCTTAGGTAAGTGGACAGGGAGGTGGAGAACTAGTTAGATGGCAGAGCTCGGAGGGTTGTGATACAGAGTCCAGCTGGAGGCCTGTAGTTAGTGGTGTTGTTCACTAGCCGTTCCAATCCTGTTCAATTTATTTATCAGTGACCTGGGACAGAGTGCACTCTCAGCAAGTTTACTGATGATGCAAAACTGGGAGGAGTCGCTGATACCCCAGAGGACTGTCATCTAGAGGGACCTAGACAAGCTGGACAGGTGGGTAGAGAAGAACCTCATGAAGTTCAACAACGGCAAGTGCAGGGTCCTGCACCTGAGGAGGAATAATCCTCCTCAAGGTACCACCAGTACGGGCTGGGGACTGACCTCCTGGAGAGCAGCTCTGCAGATAACATCCTAGGAATCTTGGTGGTCTACAATCTGGCCATGAACCAGTAATGTGCCATTGTGACCACGAAGGTGAAAGGTACCCAGGGTTAATGAGGGAAATGGAACTACTGGAAAGACTTTAGCATAGAGCTAGAAAGATGATTAAGAGCATCTGTCCTATCATGAAAGACTGAGAGATCTGGCCCTATTCAGCCTAAAGAAGAGAAGGCTGAGAGGGGATCTTATCAATGTGTATAAATACCTTAAGTGAGAGTGTGAAGAGGATGGGACCAGACTATTTTCAGTAGAGGGTAGGGACAGGACAAGAGGAAACTGCCACAGAATGAAGCACAAAAAGTTCCACCTGAATTTGTGGAAGAACTTACTATTAGAGTGACAGAGCATTGGAACAGGCTGTGCAGAGAGGTTGTAAAGTTTCCTTTTCTGGAGATATATAACACCAACCTGGACACTATTCTGTGTAACATGCCCTAGGTGTTCTTGCTTGAGTAGGGGGGATTTCAGTGAGAAACTCATTTGTGCAGTTAAATCTTTACACTTGTATATAACTACAGTTATATTAATTACAGACAGCATGCTCCAATACTTTGGAGCTCGGAAACTGGTGCAGGATCCCCAAGCTGCAAGTGGGGAATCCGAGAGCCGTATCCTCCTTTACCAAGCTCCAGCAGGCAAAGAATGTTGACAGTAAGCTACTTTCCTACTCAAGAGGATTCACCATTTTCCATTGTATCCTTGTGTCACTGGCAGAAACAGAGTATGTTCGAGCCTTGGGAGCGCATATGTATGTGATAGACTCTATTTATAAATATGTGAGTATAATATATATTTATTTATTTATTTATTTATTTATTTATTTATGTACATGTAAAAATGCTTAAAATAACAATAATACAGTTTTGGCAGATGATCTACAGTGACGATCTACTCAAGCATGCTCGATTCTAGAAAGTCATCCTTTCAAAAGTAGCAGGTCTCTATAAAGAGATCTGTAGGACTTTCTGAGAGAAACATTGTTAAAGGCTAGCTGGAATTTGGAGCTGAAGACCTTGAAGAGAAAAGGAAGTAGCAGTTAAACACAGAAAATCATAAAGAAAAGAGAAAGCAGAGTGGGAAAAAAAATCAAACATTCCATCTTTTCTCATGGCTCATATGAAGCTATTGCATACAAAGTATGTGCAATGTAAGTTGGAATTCGTCAACACAGACTTTTTTTTATTGTATCCTACTACTTAATTAGTTTTGTTCTGTTTTGTTTTGTTCTGTTTTCTTCCATTTTCCTCTTCTTCCTTTTCTTCAGGATTTTTTTTTTTGTAAATGGGACTGTTAAGACATGCCATTGTGCATATAGATAAAAGAGGCCAGTGATCTTTCCTATAAAAGCAGGACTTTTAAGACAAATCATTCTTTTTTTTTTCAATATACAAACATTTGTTATATGAAATCAGGAATGTATGAATAACTAAAAAAAAAGAGTTTTTAGAGGCAGTAAACAAGCCTGCAATAGTGAATTAAAGCATTAAAATTTTAATGCAGTTTCTTAATGCAGTAAAAATGAAGACCAAGCCCTACATCTTTAAAAGGAAATCAGTAAGTCTACTTTGAGAGGAGCTTTCCAAGCTCAGAGCGCTTGAGGATCTGGCTCAATAGATGTAAGCTGCCTCAGCACAAACTTCACAAGGTTTGCACATTACTGAAGGCTCAAACTCAGGTTTAAAATACAAATGTTGCTTTGGTGTGGGCTCCTGTTAACTTCTTTAAGGTGACCCTTGAGAGCCCTTTTGGAACTGCTCGTGTTTGCTTTCTCCTTTGGTGCGTTGAAGCCCAGGGAGTGCTGCAGGTGTGCACCTTCCCACTGCTCCTGCAGAATGTGAATGACTTCTGCTAGTTACCATGGGGACATGATCAGAGACCATGAGATGCTTAGCAACAGCGTGCCTATTTTTTGCCTGCTTTGCTTTCATAACCCAGGAAGAGGATCTGCAACACACATGAGAATTTTTCCATACCGTTGCTCTTGCTTTCTCACATGCACATATATCCAAAATATTTGCTCCCTCTTAGTTAGGAGGCCCATAATGGATATAGTTGGAATCTTTCAAGCTAAACATGACATCAGTTTTCTATGTTTGTAGGTCGCTAAAGGAAGAACAGTAAATGATTACAAGAACTATTATGCTTTTTGAGATGCAAACTTCTCTTAGCAATCCTGAAGGAATAAAAGATGTTTGAATTATACTACTTCTTTAGCAAACTCAAAAGAAGAAAATAAAATTTGTATAAAATTGAATATACATACAGACATGTACCTCAGAAAAGAGATCCATCTTTAAAAGAACAAAAACTAATCTACACTATTATGATATACATTGAATAAACATCACTGGAATGAATCAGGAGTTATGATGATTATGATTTGAGTTTCTTTTTAGAAAAAAATTAGTAATCAAGTAATTTCAGAAATAGGCAGCTCAGCCTAGTATTTTAAGCAAAAAGTAAGCAATCACCCTCCTCATATTCCTTCTATCTCTCTCTCTTTTTACACTTACCCTTTTCCTTTTCAGGCATTTTTATATCAGTGATAATGAATATAAATATTGTTACAGCCACAGTTTTTCAGAGAACTAAGTCATTAAGTAACATGACAGAAATCAATGGTGTTGCCTAGTCACATCCTATTTATTTATTCTTCTACATAATTAATATGAAAGAACCTTGATTTTATTAGGTGTCATTTTAAGAGGTAGTTCTCATTGCATTCTCGAAAGGTGAAGACAATGAAGAATAAAACTGCTATTTGCACAATTCAAATCGATGGGCTTCCACAGCTTTCTGTTTTTGGTTTCTTCGCTGGATTTTCGGATGAATAAATACTCTGTCATTACTGGATCTTTGTGCCACCATCGAACAGGTGTCATTTTATGAAGTCATCTCATTCTTCAAGAATGCTCTGAGAATGTTCTGGGCACAAAACCCATAAATAACTTGTCAGAAAAGAACTAACAAAAAGACTAACAAACTGCCCATACTGCAGTGCTGACATGGAACTTTGCTGATTCACAAATTCCAGGGCAGAATTTATTGGTTTATCAAAAAAGATAAATGTTTCATTGAGTTTTGAAAAGTGCACCGACAAAGTAGACTAATGATCAGCTGTGGGAAGTGGTCAGGACATATTCCTGGGGAGGACACTCTAGAGACTGGCCTTTTTCTGGTAAGGATGGGACAGAGCCCTTCTTCCCACAGGCATAAAATGAGGAAGAGCAGGAGCTTGAGGGTATTTGTGCAGATGCTGTCAGATGCAGATGGGAATTTAATGGCAGAGGCCTTAATTCGCTAGAGTGGACCTAGAGTTTCTTTCTTTAAGCAGTAGAATTTGATTAATAGGTGGACAATGTAATAGGCTTGCTGAAAATCTGAGTCTGAGTATTTGTTTACTTCCAGAAAAAAACACAGCTTCATAGCCATACCTTGAACATATTTTAGGGTAAGAGAAATCTTCCAGCACCTTCTCCTTCCATCCTGTGCACCCTACAAGCAGCTAACTGACGGAAAACTTCAAAGTCAGACAAAGCAAACAGAAGCAATGCAGCTACCAGAAAACTAACAGCTTTCAGCACTTCAAATGCAAATATATTTTCCCAATTAAAACACTTTCCTTCCCCCTGCTCTTTGCCTTTATTTCACAATCCTTCTAAGTGAGAGATTAAACCTTGGAAGTGAAATCTGAACAAAAAGCTACAGGTACGAAGTGAGCTGTGAGGTTTGGAGGGGTGAATTAAAAAAATGAATGGAACCATACAAAATAACATGGAATTATTAGGCAATATTTTTTGATTGCTGTTACAGAGACACTAGCAAAGTATACATATATGACAGATGGTTCACCTATTCATTTAAATAAGAGCCACATTTATGATATCCCATAGAGGATCATAAATATTCAAGGAACTAAATTTTCATTAGCGCACTAGCAAGTAAATTTTCAAAGTGATGCACTGGGATTTAACTGCGTAAGTCCCATTAATGTCACTACTTTGAAAATATACTTCCTATAAACTTCTAGAGGGAAGATGGGGGAAAAAAGGAAAAGGCTGTCATAATTTTAAGAAGATGACAGGGAGAAGCTTGTTGTCACTTTGACACTTTGCTACTTTAATCAGTAAAATAATAATTTAAATTGCATCTTTAAAAATAAACTTAATTTGAGACACAGGCTCAAATGGTGATACTGCATTAAGATTTTCTGCTGCATATTGCTAAACAAGGTACCGATAGGCCTTTCCTTTCCCGTAAATATTAATAGTAGACCAAATTGTGCTTGTCTTCTGAGAAGAATTTAATGAGATTTCCTGGTCTTAAAATCAGGAAATCAGACTCTGTGTTTAGGATTTCAAGTCTGGCAGTGTTCTTAACTAGTTTTTCTCAAGGATTCATTTCCCCCTCTGGCCAGCTATTAATTTACCTTAGCAAGACTAGAAAATTCTTACTTTCACTCATTAAAATGTCTGTGTTTGTTTATCATAGCATACTTTTCGTTGAATTAAAAATAGTATATTTATCATGTTTGTTATTGACAATATACTTGGTCTTTCTGTGAAATCTGAGGTTAAAACTAATTCTATGCTGGTGATACACTAAAAATACTAGTTAGTAATATATGTATATGTATATATCTTAATATATTGAAGAGTGTACAATTGCAGATTCAGGTGAGTGTAGGTCCTTGGAAATGTAAAGAGCAATTAAAGAAGGTGACAACAATGTTAGTACAGCTGTTTCTTTGCATCAGTCTGTATGGTAGTGAATGAGTGGCGTTTTATATGTTGGGCTTACTTTGCCTGTCAGTAATGATGAGGAACTCTTAACCACTGAGTTATCATAAGAAAGCATGCTGGAAAAAAATATAATTGGAAAGCTGCAAGTCACTAGGCCTAGATGATATATACCATAGGAGTCAGAAGAAACTTAAATTTGAGAGAACAGAGTTGCTTGGAAAATGTACAGACAGAGCAGCTCAGAAAGGCACAGACTTTAATTAAAAATGCTTACTATATCAGTAACTTAGAGGGTGGCAACATTTATGTCTCTAATTAAAAAGGCTTTGCAAGTAATCCAAGAAGTTACAGATGAGTAAACATTGTATCTGGATCAGGAAAATAATTTTAATGATCATAAAAAATAGAATAATAAAGCACATGAAAGACCTGGAGGTGATAAAGTCTAACCTGCAGGTTTTTCTCTGAAGAGTCCCACTAAGGTGCTAAAATTCATTGAGTGTGTGAGTTCTGCTGAAGTAATGGAGAGCAGGTGGGTTGTCCATGCCTTTGACAAGATCCTGCACAGGAAATTACTGAGCACAGGAAATATTTGTGACCTAAAGTAGAACTGAAGATCATAATACTCTAAGAAACAGAAGAGAGACTAAAATTTAAGAGAGAATTTCCACTGTGGGAAAACAGAGATATGTCACAAAATCCTATGCTAAGATCAGCACTACCTACTAATGTCACAGTTCAGAATAGGCAAGTAGTGGCCCAGCAGATGATGCAGAGGACATAAGTTACATAGGTTACAGAAGAACAAAGGTGGCTGCAAAGAAACTAGACACAGAACACACAGGAACCTATTATTAGGTTAATGCTATTTGAGCAAAGAAAATGTAAATCAGGAAAAAAGATAGATTTCTGATACTTCAGACATTTTAAAATGAATTTTCCTCCATTTTTAGTGAAAGGGAAACTGAGAGAGGGAAGTTTAAAAGTTGCTAAGTGGAATATCTGTTCATCACTTTAAAAAAAAAAATCATTGCTGTGTGAGTCATCAAGACTGAGAATATATCAGGCAGGATTAAAAAGGATCTGACTTGTGTTTTAGAAAAACAAACAAAATGAACCCTATCCGGAATTATGGAAGCTAATCTGAAGAGAAGAGAAACAAAAGACAAAGAGCTGTATAACCTTGTCTTCGCTTATGCTTGTCTTGAAAGAAGTAAATCTGTCTATAGTTGGGTCTTACATTCTTCACAGAAGTTACCAGTTGTGCAAATGGGCTGGTATTTCCTGATGCAGAAAACAATTTCTGTAGTCTGATTTTTCCCCATCTGTTCTGTTCTCATTTCTGAAATTCATATCCTCAAGTTATAGAGGAGGGAGTGGCTAACTTACAAGAGTTAAGATAAGGCTTCATTTTATGCCTTTTTTTGCTGTCTGTCGGAAAGACAATCAGCACTTTCCAATTGCTATCATAAGTGGAAAGCTGAGCAAGTGCAGCCCATAAGAAGGATGGATTCTGAATTTGCTCTTAGAAAAAAACAGGAAATCAACAATGGAACATGCCTAGATTCCAAAGGAGAACCATAAAATATTCTAAGGAAGGAAGGAATGCCCAAAGAAAGTGGAGTTCTGTAGAAACTACAGAAAGAAAGAGGGGGTAATGAAAGAGTGAATTATGACAGTGAAGCACTTGAGATATGCCGTAATATATAACAAAAACTTTGCCAAGATAATGGTAAGTAGATTTAGAAAAGCAATAGATAAGTAGATTGAAAGGAGAAATTGAGCCTGGAGCTGGACAGAAATATAGTCATGAGAGTCTTTTAAATAATAAATAGATACAATCTTTCAAATTGTAGTTCATTCTCACCTGTGTCTTTGGAGCCTGAGTTTATTTTATCTTCATGTCTCTGCTTGCCACCTCTCTACCTCTGTGTGAATTCAGTTCTGAGATTGTGACAAGTGTGGTACTTCAGTCTGAGTGAAAATGAGGGGCCAAGTTTTGAATGGTTTTCTTCCTCCCCTAGTGGCTAACGTTATAGGAACTCAAACTTGGGAAAGTGGGAAAAATACAAAACATAAAGATGTTTTAAATGTATGCAGAAAGAGTCAGAACTGCCATAGACAAGCAAAGAAAAACTTCCTAACATTAATCTACACAGAAAAGAAGATTATTTTGCCAGTTTGATTTTAAGCACAAAATCTTTCATACACCTCTAGAGAATCTCTTCACTAGTAGAACAGTAATATAAAGATGCTAATGTGTCATATTAAAATGTCACTCCCCTCCCCCTTGTATAGATTCATTTCTCTCCCTCTTTGGCTGCCTCCCTCTGCATTCTGCAAGTTTAATCTGCAGCTTGATTTCAGTTCCAATAATTCACTAGCTCTAGACATGTGCTTAAAGGACTGTGTATAATTGTAGTGCTGAAGAGATTAATACCTTATATTGATCCCCTATTTCTTCATTTAGCTTGGCAGCATGTACTCTTTTTTAAGAAAAGGAAAAATGATTTGTTTCCAAAATAGTCTTGGTTTATTGCCTGTTTGTACCACAGTTAGAACTCATGCATTCTCCTAAAAACATAGTGCTAGAACATGTAAAGTAAAGGTATGTTTAGATTTATTGGTTACAGTTGACAGCATATGGAACAAGTTACAGTCTAGAATGAAAGCCTGCAGAAGCATATATTGATCTGAAAACATAGGTTATATCTATTAAAAACAACCCCTTCTGCACATATACAGCTAGTGTCCTAGTTCAGCAGCTCCTCTTGCAGAATGTGTGGGCAACTACTACGCTGGCATCTGTGCAACTGTTTCTTCACTGAAACCCTGTTTTTTCCGAATGTATAACAAGTCCTAACAGTCCTACCATGTTGGCAGAAAGTTCTTATCACTGAGGTCTTATCACTGTAATAGCTGGTCATTACACTAGATTTTTTTTTGTTTGTTTTGTTTGTTTATTTTACATAAATACTTAAAACACAAATGCACAATTAATAACAACAGGATTATTGCCAAAATAACCTTGAGGATATTCAGAAAGCACTTAACAAATAACAGATAGGGCAATACTTGTAAATTCTTTCCTGTATGTGGTTTAAACGTTAGAAATGTTTAAACATGTTAGAAAGGCACCATAGCATTAAACTAGGAACTAGGAAGACCTGTTTAGAGGCACAAACACACCTGTCGTGTATTTATAAAATGTTGCTTTCAGAAATTGAGAGAATTTAAGACTATATTAGAAGGAATGCAAATAATAAAAGGCATGTAATAAGTGATTAACACTTAATATAACCGCCTAATCTTTTTTGTCAAGATGTGAGAGAAAATGTATTATTTTCACAAAACTTCAGCACCATAATGAAAATATTTACATTAAAATAATATCAAGAAACATTTAACTTTTTTGGAAAATAATGACAATATGCGGTGCATTCAAATTCACACAGTAACTCCATTAACTCCATACATAACTTGTTCTATGTGCATATTCTCTGTTGCATTGACTGATAATACCAAAGCCCTGAAAATATGTTATATAGTAAAGGAAACCACATATAAGGTATGATATTGAGCTCATACAGTTTTCATTCCTTATGCATGAAATATCTATGCATGCTGCTTCTAGCTTAAGATATGTTCAGAAGTGAAAATAATGTGAAAGTTCTCTGGCTTTGCAAATTTAAACTAGAAACTTGTGAAATTTTCAAGTTAATATAACACTTTACAGCAGGATAGGAAAAAAAAGAGGGTACATATTGTTGGCTAGCACAGGCTAGGCCTGTATGATCATTTTTGGATCATTAGCAAGGCAGTTTTGGCACAGGAGAACTAGATTCCTTTCAGAAGAAATTAAGCAGGAAAACCTGCTTAAGGTGTAAATCTTATGTGCTCCAGACCCTAATGGGTTTGGGCCAGTGATTTGTCCTTAGGATAGTTTCATGACACAGGCACTGGGAGAACATTTAGTCCTGCAGACCAGGCTAAACAAAGCCTGAAGCAAAACGCCCACATGACATATAATGCAGACTCCAGCAACAAATGCTTTAATTTAATGCTATGGTCCTACTGAGCTAGCTCTTAGCTAATGTAGGCATAGCCATATATTTGTTTTCAGCTCATCCGTGACTTCGCAACTATGGCTAGAAGCATAAATTAAAAGAAAACAACAGAGGGTCAGAATTAAAAAAAAAATAATCTTCCCAATTTTAGACGTTATTTCATTTTCATTAAAACTTACAAATCAAAGATAGTCTATAATTAACGAGGAGGTATTTCCCCAGTCAGTGATATTCTGAGATTATACCTTGAGGTTATACCTGATTAGTTTTGATATATTCTTTGACTCATATTATTAGCTGTGTAGAGTGAATGTCAATCAAATTACTGTTTTTCTTTTTTATTAAAAAAAATTAATTACTGTGATGAGAAAACACAGGATATCTAGACCAAGGAGTTTACATTCAATAGAATGTTTTATTATTCGCCCAAGTAATAGCTTTAGGTAAGAACTGATAGAAACTTTGCTGTTGTCTCCATACTGCAAACCTAAATAGGAAACACAAAACTGAGCATTGAAACAATTCAATATAACACTGAATGAAGATCCTTTGCTGTGTAAGACAGCCACTGATACAAAATAAGAGAAAGATATTCCCTGAGGCAATAAATCTGATTTTTTCTGGTGTTCCTTTTATGTATGAAACCTTTCCAGTGTCAATGCAAGAAGCTTTTAAGCATTAAAATATTCCAGCCCCGATTAACCGCTTTATTGTGTGTATTTTCAAAAGACGAATGCCTGAATGATAGAAGTCTGTAATTTTCTTTCTAATTTCAGTTCATGTTTGACTTGGCAAGATTATATGAACTGGGGAACTTTCACAGATGATAATACTGACTAGCTTGGGTAAAAGGTTATATTATTTGCTTCTTTTTGCAAATAATTTATACACACTCTTCTTTAGTATGACACCACCAGTTACTCAGTGAGTAGTATATTAACCAGAAGTAAGTGTTGACAGATGGTGTTTGACAATTTTTCACTCTTCAACAAATAGAAACTTTGCCACCCCATTGAAAAAGGTAATTCTGCACTGGCACTTTTAATTTTTAATCAAAGTCATCTTGAAGTCACTCAATTGCAGCTTCTGTATTCCCTTTGTTAACGTCTATCCTTCATCAAGCTTTTTTCTCTTGAATCCTTTTCAAAATGATGAATAGAGCAGAAAATCTTACAAATTATGTAGTAGCTTAAATTGCATGTATGCAGATTCTGCTTTCTAATCTTTTCCTCGCTGGATGTGTCTGTCCTGGCTTATGTAAACCTTTTCTGGAAAAGTTTCTAAGTATATGGCTAGCTCCATATCTGTATGACTTTCCTTGCCTTCCTGTAGGTTTTATAACTACGCATTGCATTACTCCACTGATTTATATCAGACTGTTGTATTTCTGCAGAAGCCATCACGTCAAGATTCTTCTTTTCCTGGGCACTCTTTCACATTCATCTTATATATTAAATGTTTCACATCACTGTGAAAGCATCTATGGGTATTTTTGACTAGCTGTTCCACTGTCGTTTGCAGAGGACTTGTTTCTTTTCCAGAAATTATCCTAAGGACCATAGTCACATAGAAAATACAGAAATTGCAATTAATGGTTCATTTGTTATTGCACAGATCACAGACGACTCATGTTTTGTCTCAAAGCTTTAAAATATCTGAAGCAATTCTAGGAACTTGTTACAAACTGCTGAAGCTGCTAAGGCCCTGGGCGGAGAAGATTGCCAAGAGATTTTGAGAAATGGTTAGAACCATTTTGAGCAGCAAAGAGCAGTCAAAGAAACTTCCATGCCACGGGTCAAATCAGATCTGGCTTAATCAGATTTGAGACTTCTGTCTCAAAATGTAGAGAAAAACTTTATGAACATCCTTTAAATGTAATACAAAATGTAACCGGTTATTTTATTGTC
This sequence comes from Nothura maculosa, assembly GCA_032353885.1. Classification (NCBI taxonomy): domain Eukaryota; kingdom Metazoa; phylum Chordata; class Aves; order Tinamiformes; family Tinamidae; genus Nothura; species Nothura maculosa. Next base: position 64,901 of record JAUBOD010000237.1, on the reverse strand, counting down.
AACTCTCAACTTTTTCTGCACTAAACACAAAGGTGAGAGGCTATTAAGAAGCAGCAGGATTTAAAGTTAACAATATGGTATTGTGAGTCAGGAAACCTAAATTTTCCTCTCAGTTCTGTTCAGTGGCTGTGGGCAAAATAATTTCTTCTTTTTTTTTTTTGTTTTGTTTGTTTGTTTGTTTGTTTTTGTTTCAGTACAGTTTTTGTACCTATATGAAACAGGTAATGACACCAACCTTCTCTGTAGTAATGATTCTGACCTTCTTTGTGATACACGTTAAGTCTAGGGTTGCAACACATTATGTAAGGGCTAGTTAATGCCAGTAATACACAGCAGCAGTAGCAAGATACCTGAATTGGATTTGTATAGGGAGAGGGAAAAATATTTTACTTTCCTCAACATGGGGAGAGAAAATAATCATCAGATTCAGCTTCAAGGTTCTCCAGTTCAGAAAATAAAAAGAAATGGAAAAATATTCTTACAGATCTCATTGTTATATATTCTACGCAAATGCTTGAGAAGTATTTAAGAATGTTTGTTAGATATATATTTTCAGCTGGTATTACACATACACAGATCTTTTTTTATTTTTAAATGACAGTAACCTAATCATATAATAAGGTGCAGGGAAAAGTGCCGTGGCTACTGATTAGAAAACCAAGAAAGCCAAGTAATAACCACTCTAGATTAAAGACTCTCTTTTCACTTGAGAGTTCCTTCTAGAAACCCTGCCTTTCTAATGCATCTTTTACTATGCAGGCCGCAGGAGAAAGTAGTCAAAGTTTAATTTAGTCACCTGCCTTACTTTGAAGTCATTCAGGTTCTAAACCCTCAAGTGGGAATGTATGGAAGCCATACATATCAAGACATTAATTAATATCACAGCTAAACAAACATAATAACATAGCAGATCTGCAGTCAAGATCACCTGTAATCAGACTGATGACACATTTTCTAGAGGGCTCTCTCAGGGGAGCCCCAGGCTTTCTATATATGTTTTCTTTAGGATTTTAAAGAAATATTTTTCATTTCTTCTGTTAAATGACATGGTCACGGACTTCATGCAATCCTTAAGCAAGCAGTTCTGTGCCTGATTCTAATTTCTTCCTTACAAATTCCGTATTTTGGCAGCTGCAATTACAAGATCAGAGTGCCCACTGCAAATGAACACTGATTACACACATACATTAGCAAAGAGCAGCTAAGTAAAAAAGTAGTACTTGTAGTTGGAGGTACTCCATTTATCTTTAAACTATCATTTCATAGTTTAATCATATATCATTTAAACATTTTCATAGTGTTCAGGCTTCTCTAAGCCTTGCACTTGATGGACAAGCAGTCAGACAGCCTATATTACAAAAGTCAGACTTTGAAGGTTTGATCTATCAAACAAAAGAAAAAATTGAGGTTTTCTCTTACCCTGCTGAAACAGAAGACTATTGCCAACTTTTTATCCATTAGCAAATAAATGAAACAAAAACACAAACAGAAACACAAAAAAAACCACAAAAGCAAAAACAAAAGCAGAGTTTCTGTATATCCTAGCACTGCTCACTGCAATTATGATAATCTATATTACTCCTCCGCTATCTTACTATTTGTTTATATAAGAAAAGCATATGGCACTGCAGATAATGCACTGATTTTTTCCATCTTTAAATCAAGTAAAGCTAACTGTCAGTTGAAAGGAAAACCAACCCTGCAACAGATAGAAGAGAAAATGCCTTTGAAGCACAGGGCCTTTAGGACATCACCTTAATCATCAAGAATAAATGCGTAGGACACTGAACACCAAGTGCTGCAACGTCAGGCTCAGAACATAAATCACAGCCTGCTAGACCTTGGCTGAAACTCAGGAGCTTTTGTCACTGGAGCGCAGTTGTTTTCTTTGCTAGGTAAAGGTTGGTAGCAGAGCACAACTGGAGGAAGATGAAGTTGTAAGAATCTGACTTTTAAGATTCAGTTTGCAAAGCCGTTAGTTTATTTACAAGAAGTTACAGGAGCAACTGATTGCTTTTCTGCTGCTTTAAATGGAATGGTGTAAATCTCTCATGTCAAGGTAAGGAAAATAAGACCTTGTCAACTCACCAGATTGTAAAGCTATCTCTTCCTTGCTAATTAAACAGAGACTCTCCTATTTTTTCCTGTCTTCTTCTGCCCTTCAGTGAAGCAGAATTTACACACAAAAAAAATGCCCCTGAAGGCTGGAAGCTCCACAGTTTTCTCAGTTGTTCAGAAACAAATGAGCACAAAAGAGTAAAAGCTACTTAGAAAAGCTTTGTACAGCATTTCCCTTCACATCCCTCACTACAGAAGAGCCCCAGTGTGCCAGGAGGGTTCCTAGGTTTCTGCTACCGCAGCAATTTTATAATTCCAGTGAGATTGCAAATATGAATATACTATTGAAAATGGCTTTATTAAAAGAGTTTCCTCAAAAGACTGTCTTCCTTCCTGCAGTCAGGAGCTTGGAGAGGCATTTTCAGCCATGTACAATAAGTACCCTATAGCTTTCCTGGTTTCACTCACTGAATCATGAGCATTTGACTGGACCAGAGGCCCCATGGAGCCCTGTCTGCTGTCATCGAGCAGTCATGTCTCAGCTGAGAGTTGAGGGGAGACTAAAAAACACTGCCAGAGACTTTCGGATTTGACTGGACTTTCTCAGGGCTCCTGGAAAAGTGGTGAACATGCAGATGTTTTAGTGGAGGTTTTGCAGATAGTTAGGCGGAAGGAACAGAGACAATTCCACAGCAGGAGCAAGTGGAAACTTCTTTCTCTTCCCATTTCTGTGATTTTGTCTAAACATGGTATAAGAAAGGGAGAAATATTTATTCTTTATGTACAGGAGATCACCATTGGTGGATGGAACCAGTGAATGGCAAACCAATGGCGCTTTGCAGTGATTTCCATTTCATTTCCAGTGATTTCCAGTGTCATTTCCATTTCAACGTTTGACACTGTTTTATAATTCTGGGTTTAGTCAAGGCATATTGTTAGAATGGCAAGCCACAATCCTTGTTTCTTCCTGTTTGTTAGATGAGGATTTATCCAATCATCATATCCCTTTTCCAGAGGGACCTGGACAGGCTGGAGAGTTGGGCAGAGAGGAATCTCATGAGGTTCAATAAGGACAAGTGCAGGGTCCTGCACC
>JAUBOD010000237.1:43801-58964 GCA_032353885.1 Nothura maculosa | reverse complement strand
AAGTGTTTCTTGGGTTCTGACAATCACATTTCATAAACAGTGAAGGCTGTACTGACAGTTCAAGTGGCACTCATTTCATGTCACAGGTTCAGTTCTCCCATTAGGTCAAAAATATATTTTTAAAAAAAACGCAAAAAAAGCTAAGAAACATCTCCCTTTTTAGACTTTTTAAAAAAATTGGTAGAAAAAACTTGTACATATATGTATGTAACACTGTAACACACACACATATACACACTTTTTTTTTTCAATTTTATTACATTAGCTAAAAAAATGTCAAATAAAAAACACCAAGCCTACATAGACATTGATACTTATGGTACCTATGGTACCTATGGAACCAAAACACCTATGCTATTGTTTATGGATAAAAAAACAAATAAGAGAGAAAGAGAGAAAGAAATAGCCTTCTTACATAACTGTAGACCAATTACAGGAAAATGCTTGTACCCTTGCAATCAGCCTCCCCAAGGTTTACTCCCTAACAGCAATTTAGAAATTTATTATGTCATTATTATTAGAGTTGTTTATACTACATACTTCACTAACCTGCAGTGCATTATTATTGGCCTCTATAAATGAACTTCTGCCTCTATTTATGCAAACATCCTATATATAAAAAAATTCCAATGCAAATTATGGGGATTCATAGGTGCTTATACTTCTGCAGCATCCGAGAGTTTAACAGTTCTACAGTTCAGTAACAAAACTAAAAGCCAACAGTGAGCAACCAATCCGTAAGAAAAAATAGACCTGATAAAGAAAGCATTATTTCAAACTATGAGTAAGTCTGTATATATAGGCCCCTTTGCCTTGCCACTGTCTTTCCAGCTTCATGTATATTTCTTCTCCTCATACTGCCTAAAATCATATTTGAAAACTATGATATAAATAATGCTGAAAACATAACATAGCGTAAATGTTTATGGTTTGGAAACTTACTAACTGTTTGACTACTCTTTCAAAACTTTAACAAGGTATGACAGGACAAGGGGCAATGGGAACAAGTTGAAACACAGACAATTCCATCAGCCTGTGAGGAAGAACTTCTTTAACATGGGGGTGCCAGAGGCCTGGCACAAGCTGCTCAGGGAGGCTGTGGACTCTCCTTCTCTGGAGATCTTCCAAACCCACCTGGATGCTGCCCTGTGCTCTGGGTGTCCCTGTTGGAGCAGGAAGGTTGGACTAGATGATCTCTGGAGGTCGCTTCCAACGTCAGCCATTCTGTGATGCTCTGTGATGTTTCCACGTGTAGACACTTCCTCTCTCAAAATCATTATTTAGGGACTATTTAAGACATAGCCCACATCAAATTTCATGTCTGATTCTGTAAAGAGGAAATATTTTCAATATATCTAGTTTATCAGGACTCTTTGAAGCATATAATCTTACATCCACAAGTATTCCTTTATGTATAGCCACAGTATGCTAGGCCTTTGTTCAACTGTGTCTAGAGTAATAGACCTTATGTCCTTTTGTGTCCTATGTCCTTTTCTTCATTTTTGTAATCTCCTGGGTAAGTTACTTTGTGGAATATTTAGAGTCAGAGAAACTCTTCTGTAACTGAAGATTGACTCTGTTGGGTCATCTGTTCAGAGGTTAAGCAAATTGCTAACCAGCAGTGAGCAGAAGAACAGCAGGAGGAAGAATACAATTGATTTGATTAGTAAAGAAGAAAAAACAGAATTTTAACATATAGGGTATAATTACAAATTCTAGATCCAAATTAAAGATCTAAAATTCTTGATCTACATTTGAGATACAAAGAATCTGTGATTCTGTGATTCTGTAATTAAGTCTATGTCTACGTGAGAAATACAAGACGATGGCTCAGCAAAAGAAATTCTCTCCTTGGGATGCTTGGCATGTAGGCAAAGGGAAATTACTGCCTTAAGAGGCACAGAATTTAATTTGGGAATGTGTGGGGAAGAGAGTTGGGGCTGGAGGACTTTAGGCATCATCCTATATTTATGGAATATTTGGAGTAGGGGTAAAAGGAGAATAAAGGAAGGCACTGAGGTCAGCTGGGGAGGAAGAGGCACAGGAAAAATGGAAAGGAGGAGTGTTGAGGGAATTCAGTCTCATCTAAGTAGGCCGCTGCTCAGTAGGCTTCACTGAGCCCTATACTTGGATTGCTACAGGCTATCCTATATTCATATTAACTCCTATTTTTAATTATATTTTGTGCTCTTGCTCTCCCTATTCTGAGCCCAGTAGAAACTGCTAGGGAACTTGAAGTTGGTCTAGCTAGACAAGGAATATGGGTGCCAGCATCTGCAGGGAGAGATTTGGATTTGCTTCTTCTTTCCTGTTGTTTTTTCTTAAGTATTGTGCAGTTTCCCTGGCTGCTAAGACAGAGCAAGTGCAAAAGCAAGCCAGTTCAAAGACATGAGAAAGCATGATGAACCACAACTTTGCACCTTGTTGCATAGTTGCATAGTTGCACAAACATCTATTCTCCATCTTTGCTCAAGAGTTTGTAGGAAAACTGAAAAATTCTGGAGGTCTGCTAAGTTACTTTACACAATATTTTGTGAAATATAAGCATCTGCTGTATCTTGGTATGACAGCTTTTTATGTTTCCAAGATCGCATGATTCTTTATTGATCACACACAAGTTCAATATTTGTAATTATGTATTAAATCTTTTATGTATAAGTGAGCTAGAAAGAAATGAAAATTGCTGCAGTAGACTGACAGAGGTCTGCAACATACGCTTGAAGTTTTATTTTCCTGTTTGCTGTGTATACGAAAGCAGTTTCAGAAGACTATCTGGGTGCCAGTAATATGTCCCTGTATCCTGTGACTATTACACTGGTACCATAGCTCGAGAGACACGAGTGCCGAAAAGACAAAAATCTACCTAATGGTGATGAAGGAAGTAGCTGAAAGGCATTATTGTAATGCTGAGGAAGAGTAAATCACTGGCTGGAGAAAACAATCAAAACAGAAACAGAAGCTTAACTTCTTATGATTTACTAACTGTCTTCAAGATCTAATAATCCCCTTGAGGCTTTCCATAGAAAATAACATTTTTCAAGTGGCAATATAATCTGAGCTTCAGAAACTCAGTATCAGAGGACATGTATTTCTTTTAATTCAAAGGAGGTAAAGATTCCTTTAACCTGAAGTGTAAAACAAAACTATACATTTTTATAAAAGCTATTAAGTAGAAATCAAACATATTTATATATAAATATAAAATATTAATAATTTCTAGTTTGCTTTTAAGATTTTTCAGATCAATCAATTCACCATTTCTTTGCCATAAAACAGATGATGAGATCTGCTGAATAACTAAGAGGCCAACTATTTTTGACAGTATTTTGACAATGATCTTCCTTCCTTGAAAACAGATTTTTTCCAATTTCATTAGGAAGCCATTAGCATGAGCCTCAGTCGATTTCAATTGTTTTGGTGGCCTGCAGGAAAACTGCTGATCTCTGAGGAATGCAGGATTTAAAGCAGTTTATAACACTCTGGAGTACCATTGCACATCCTGGATTAGGCTATTCGACACTCTGATTTCCATTAAGTATTAATGGATCTGGATGGTCATATCTAATTAAGGTAAATCTGACTGCTGGCTTGCATTATATGATACTCCTGTACAGTGCAGAAGAGGAGTTACCTTCATAGCCAGCTCTCTGCCTTCAGCAAAAATCATTTAAAATGGAGGGGAATGTGGGAAAAGGATTTCACATAAAAAGTGAGACTCTGACAGCCTCATAAATGTGACTCACAAGCAGCTTTGCTTCTGGATCTGTTTGCAGCTGTAGATGGCTTGTTTGCATGCTTCATACATCAGAGTAGATAGACATCCAAGGCTAAGCAGAAGTGTAAGCCTGAAGGTCAAAGTGAAAAACTGCTATGATCACATAGCATCATGAAAGAACTGACCAGATACTTCAAGAATAGCTAATTACAGAACAAATCACTTCTTTCAAGCTTAGTCACTTGCTCTTTCTCTCCCTGTCTCTTTTACACTACTTATAAACCGAAAAACCATATCTCTGACTCTTCCTGCCCCACTCTGATGGAAAACAGGGAATTCAAAAGTTTTGTGTAGAAAGAGTTGCCATTTAAAACATACATGATGTGCCAGAATATTCTGAGTCCTTTCCTGTTCAGGGAGATACAAGCAAGTAATGTGAGGTGCACGCCTGCTCTCTGCATGCAGTGTTGAGTGGGTGCTAGAAATGTTCTTATTCATCTGTTTTACTGAAGCACTTAGAAGACCTTTTCATAGAGCAGGAACTCATTACAATAAACCACTGTGCAATCTGAACAAAAAGAAAGCCCCTTTCCCTAAGGGTTAAGAAGAGATAACAGATGGATTCAGGCAGAGTGGGACTACTGAGAAACCAGATAGAAAATATTAGTCAACACATACGTGCGCACGCACACACACACACACAAACTTTTGCAGTAATTTTGTGTTGTGCTGATTATTTTGGACCAAAAACATCCCTTCTACCTCCAAACTGCAAAACCCACGCTGGCCTATCAACATCAGTGGTTGTCAGGGACAGTGGCACAAGCATTAAAACTCTTCATTATAATGAATTTCGTCTATTATTAAGAAAGATCAACACCACAAAAATGCAGCAGTATTAAATGAATATATTCATACAACTTATTAGTCAATGTAATAAGTCTGCAATCTAATCTATTTCAAAATAATCATGGCAAAATAAACATAATTAAAAGAAAACAGGCTGACATATATAAGGACAAAGTATTTGTTAGTACATAACTACTTCTGATTGGGAATTATAACAGGAATGGAAATGAACGTTTTTGTTAACTCTAAGAGGTATCATGCTGACTTCTGATTCTAATCTAGACAATATTAAGCTCATAGTCTAATCACCTCAGCCAACAAACAGACACACTGGCAGGTAGAAGTTAAAACAACAGCCCTGCAATTTAATTATTTGTTTACTTTCCGAACACTGCTGTACTTCTGTGAAAAAAAAGAAAAAAAAAGAGACAAGGAAAGAAATCAGTTCCCATATCACATGTGCATACTTGACACTTCTTGTTATGCTTTCTTGCAAGACTTTTTCAAGATCCATATTTAGCTCTGCTGCTATTGATTATAGTTTCTGAAAGAAGCCAAAAGAGATAAACTGGCACTGGACTGGGAGATAAAAATCAAATAAGAAAATACATTTTGTATCCCCCTTTCAAAGGGAATCCAAATTTCAATTGTTCAGGAGACAGTTTACTTGAAAGAAAATTATCTCTCAGTTTTTCAATTTATTGAAAAGCAAAAAAGCTGCAGTGGTTCCCAGCACTTGAACAACACAATTTACAGGTCCTTCGGAAGCTGCTTGATGACGTGGAATCTTCTAAGAAAGGCGAAGTCTGATGCTGTTGCCAGAGTATATTGCTTTGCCATTCTGCTGGCTTGTGCACCAGCACAGTTGCGAAGCTGCTGAAAGCTGACATTAACATGGAGGGATTCACACTGCTTATGTCGAAGTCATACATAACCACACATCTGGATGTTCCTACAACAGACTCTCTCTCTCCCTCATTTTGGGGATGCCGACACAACCTTATCCAGGGAGGTGCAGCAGATGTCAGAGCCATAGCCCATTCTGACAAGTGTCTTGCATCCCAAGTGTCTGCTTGTTGAGCAGAGAGAATCATAAGATCTCTTTTATTCTCATTGATTCGTGCTGAACTTGCATTGTACCATCATTAACAGGAAACACAGAGCCGAACTGGGTAGAACCAATAAGGCAGCAGTATTCAGACACTGACAGCATCTCCAAACCCTCATGTGAAACAGACCACTAAATCTAATTTTTTAGTTGGAGGATAGTTTTTGAGCTAATTTTCCATGTCTCTGAAAAGCGGTAGAGCATACTCATACTGAAATCACACCTTTTACATTGATATGGCTAAAACACAATGAAGACAGTGCTGATAACACAGTGTGTGGAAAGACTCATGCTTGTTATTCTGCAAAGACTACAATATCAAAATCTGTCAGCTATTTTAAGTATTAAAAAGGGAGTGAATACTGAGCTCATAATGATATTTCGTACATAGGTACAACACTTGAAAATGTCAATGATATTTAGCAAAATTGTGAGAATTCTTTGTAGAATGGGGAACTAATAATAGTTGTACATCCACGTTAATAATGTATACAATTGTAAAATAATTCACTATGTATACTATTTGTTTCATAGACTGTATTCATCTTTAGTACTTTAAATAAAAATAAAAAACTCTTTCATTCTGAGTCAAGTGTGAATCTCAACTGTCAGTGCACATGCATAGATTTTGGAGACAGCCTTTTGTTCTGTATCATCCCTACTTCCACAAAATGTGGAGCAGAAGACAGAAATATTCCATTGTCTGTTGTGTTTTATTTTCAGACCTATAAGAAAGAATGCACATTAATACTTAATTTTGATACACTACTAGGACTTTATCTGTCAAAAAAGGAATCCTGATTTGTCTTTCTATGTTTTAACTTCTGCTGCATTTATAATTTCTCTGTTCATCTGCACTAAACTTTAGAAACTGACTGGTTGGGTTTAAATGCTGTTCAGATCACTAAGTAGTTGTTAACAAGAAAGACTTAAAGAGAAATGCTTGTTTCAACTGCTTGCTTGCTTATGTTATTAGGTCTGCTGTGCCAAAAAAAATCTGGCTACCTAGAGAAGCCTGAATTCCTTTGTTGTGTTTTAAGTCAGTCACAAAAGAAAATGAAACAATTTGCAGGTTATGAAAGCACAGTGTCATGCACTTTTCTCCTTCCAAATTTATCATAAAAGATATGCTAGATGTTATGATTCATATGGTGAATAGTAATGTATTTATGTTCAAGTGAAAAACACCGTGGTACCTATCTTGCCACTCAGCAGACCTCATGCAGAATTTCAGTTTTTTCTCTCTGTAATTGCTTCCTTGATCAGACTCATCCACCATTTTTCTTGTGCCCACTAATCCCAGAGATAGATAAATAGGACTTAATGGCCTGACTTGCGATATGATTTTTAATCTTCAGAGAGAGTGAAGACCAGGAATATCTCAAATACAAGAAAAAAATAGATTTATATATTAAACTATGACAACTCTCCCAGAGGAGGAAATACATTTTTTTTGTTGTAAAGAAATTAGATGAGCACTAGCACTACAATATGTTCCAAACTGTGCATGAATGGGTGAAATGAAAGTCTATTTAGAAAAGCAGTGCATTTTTATTATCACCAAGGCTAACAGGCCAGAAAGTGACAGTTTTAGTTATTTTAATTCAAAGTTTTATCATGTATAAAAAATGTAAATACAGGTAGTAAACAAAAAAGTAATTTAATTATAAAACCTGCTTTAATTAAAAAGCCTGAGGAAAAGAAAAAGGAAAAATCTTTGCAAAAGATTAGTTCATCAAAATATTTTAACAAACTAAAAGCCAAATAAATATTTGGGTTTGGAGTAGGAGATTCTTTAATATTGTTGGAGATTTTGTTTGGAGATCCTTTAAAAATAATTGCTAAATAATAAGTGGACATTCAAAACCAAGAGTAAAAAATGTGTTTACAAAAGACTTAAATAATTCACTTTAGCATTTCTGAAGTATACTTAGTACTGTACTTAGTACTGATATCCACCAGTACTGAACAGCCTGAGGAAACAGACTACAGACCGATTTTTCTCCCAATTCTCCTGGATTTGCAGTACTAGATGAAGAATGGAAGCTCAAGCATGAAGGACGAGGGCAAAACCAGGTTATTAGAAGGTTGAACAAATTCTCTTCAAACATGGCTGAATGAGAGGTCAAAGGCACCTTCCCATCACTCCCAAGACTCCCCCTACCCATTAAAGGAGCTTGAACCAAAAAGCAGAAGCACATTTCAGCTGCATCCCCCTCTCAATAATCTATCATCTGACCTCCCAGAAATCAGGCATCAAAATGTGCCAGCCACTTTAAAAGGAAGAGACTGTAGAACACTACCTAGTCTTCTGATTGTCAAAGTCTCAAAAACACTACCAGTTCATGCAGAGAAAGAGTCATAGCCATTAGTTTTTCAAATACCCAACAAGAGTTGTACCCTGGATATATCAATTCTAGCCAACAGCAATATCAGATGACAGTTCTGAAGTAAAATAATACTAATGCATACATTCATAAGGTCAACAATAAGCTCATCTGATTGTTCTGAGCTGAGCGCAATTTGGATTCACTTTGAATTGTGGAAGCCAAAAATAATGATATCTATAATCTTTTGCTATTCATGAAGAGCAGTGGATTTTTTTTTATGCTGTTGGGCATTTCTGTAGCATTTAAAAATGCTGTTTCAGGGTCATCCTGACAGAGAGAAAAGGAATCCAGACATAAGATATCAGAATGTTTTAAGACCTTTCTGTAGGAAAACACACACAAAAAAAAGATAGTCACAGCATGCTGACAGCCAGCACTAGGTTTACTATGTGTATAAAAGTGTATAGAGAGTACACTCATAGAGGGTACAGAGTTTTTATACACTCTTACTGCTTGTAAGGATGTATAAAAATACTTCTTCTGCAAAGAGGAAGAACTTCATGATGTCATTATATGATCCTATTTAAATAAAAAGTGATTAAAATAAATATCCAGTGGCTTTTAAACAGCTATGCCTACACCTTACTGCATAAACCCATTCCAGTACTACCAAGATGGCTTGTTTCCTTACAAGATGTGTTTATAAATGAAAATCAAGATGCTGAGGCTCTACAAAAGAAAGAAGATAATCATAGCCAAGGATAATCATTTTTAAGCCCCAGTGACAGCTTAGTCTTTTTCTTTTGAAAATACGTGCCACCTTTGATCAGTTGTGTCTATAACAGAAAAATTGCATTCAATTTTTTGCTAATACCAAGGGCTGATGTAGTTGTTAAACATCTTTCTCCCTTGGAATTCACCAGCAATTCCCCTGTCCCCAGCTTTCTTGCATAGTCCATGTTGTGACCCCAAAGCCATTTTTAGAGACTTCCCTCAGGGCCACACTCTAGGTATTCAAGCTTTTCTCAGCCTCAGGAATCTCACACTGCTCTACCCAAACCAATATGCTGTAAGGATCCTCTGCTAAAATCATCCCATTTTCTGAGCAATCTTGCAATGGCATTTACTTTGAGAGAAAACATTTACTTGAATTGATGCTTTTTGCTTCTTCACAAATTGATGCTCTTTTGCTCCCTTACTTTCTAATTGGGCCTGGGACGTATTTGCACTGTGGAAGGAAATATAGACTTGAGCAAAATCTTTGGATTTCCCCAGAAGTTCTTCTTCTTGTAGCATTTAATCCAAACTATATATTCACAGTATATTTATCAGGTTTATTTTAAACTTTCTGCTAAATAATTTCAGAATGTAGGAGCATGTTTTTGAGCTCTTACTATAGATGTAGTAAGAAATAGCACCCATAAATACCATAAAAATAGCAAGAGATCTACATTCATCGGGCAAGTCATGCATTACTCAAGTAAGTCATCAAAATTATGCCCAACTGAATTAGGCTCAACTGAATTAAAGTACTTTCCACATTTAAAAGCAGTATTAGTAATAATTATTTTGCACATGGTATGAAATGCAGTAAGCATGTCATTTCACTGCAGTGTTGTATAGAAATCAAATATAAAAAGGAAGAGTATTGCCCTCTCATTAAAGATTTAAGGCAACTTTATTTGCATAGAGTGCACTCATCATCGCCACTGGGCAAAGACATCAGTGACTTACAACCTCTAATTTTTAAGTGCCTTGAATCTTTTAAAGGCAATCAGACAGGAGTTGACATGCAGCAAAATCTGCCGCCCCTCTTTTTGAGGGAGGCTACCCTCATCTTCCCTGGCTGTGTAATGAGAGGTTGTGATTGCCTTTGCTCCTGCTCTCGCAGAGTGAAGAATCCAGATACAAGTGACCTGTATCAGCTGTCACCTTGCATGACAGAGCCACAATACAAGCAAGCCAGCAAAAACAAAATGACCTCCTGCTGGTGTTCATATTACATTTTTTATGGTAACATAAATTGAACTTTTAAGTGCATCATCTCCACCAACCACACTTTGGTTCTCAGCACCAAGGCATGTCAGTGCCTGCTACCTGGATTCCTTTGGATGAAATTAAAGCAGGAGATGTGTCCCGAAGGTGTACATAACTTCCTCCAACTGGTAATTGGCTTTCAGTGCATGGAAGATGATCAGAATGAGTCTCTAGCAATCTTTTCATTCTGAAATATGCTTAGTGTATTTGCAAGGCCCTTGGCCCTCTTTTGCCCTACCATCCAATCTTACTGGGTTGTGCAGTTTGAGAAACATGATGATACTAGGACAAGATGGACCTTGGGCTCTCCTCTATAGATTTAAAGAGAGGATTGAAAAATAATCAAGTAAGTGTTTAATGGAAAAGAAAATTGTGCGGGTTAAATATGTATAGTTTTAATGCACATGGCAATAAATGGCACTTGATCTAATCCTAAAAATATTATTTCTTACTCATGGCTAGCTGCAGACTATCTTGACGTAACCTTGGTTTTATCCCTTCTTGGTAGCTCAAGAGCATTGATCTCTAAAATACAGGTATGGAGTGGGCTGATAACAACAGACATTTACTGAATTGTGTCATTTCTGGGAATGTTCAAGGTATTCCCTAGAAATTTCTCTTCAAGTAATATAAACACCAGCTTCACTTACCTTATGAGGTCAGGAGGAGTCACAGCACAAAATGGCTCAGCTGATGATATGGTGAATAACCCTGTTATATGTCTGGCACGATCATGCTGGCTCTTCAGCCTTCTGAGAGAAAGTAAATGTCAAAGGCATCTTTAATCCAGTAGCTGAGCCTTATCAAGAAGTAGCGTTCAATATATTCATGCCAGGCTAAAAAGGAAGGGAGACGTGGGTAATTGGACTTCATCTGTTATGCCTAAGCACCATCTGGCAGTATAATGATGAAGGGCAAGTTAAAAACTAGATTATATTTTTTTTAAAAAAACAAACACTGAAATCTAGAATGGGCATTCAACAATCCTTTCTTCATTGATCTCATGGCAGAATGAGCTGCCTTAATTTATCTTACTTTCTATTCTTGTTAACAAGGAGATAGAAACCTGCATAAAGTGAGTAGTAAATACCTTTTTGTTCTGTGCTGAGAGCTCTCTCCTCCTCTTGACCCACTCAAATATCTTTCAAAATAGGATTAACTTGGTCCTAGCCTTGTGTGCAGCTCCAGAAAAGGACATAATATGCTGTCACAGTCTTTCTATTAAAGACAGTAGAAAGAGAATTGTGAAGCTGATACTAATAGAAGGAGGACAGTGGGAAGAGAATTGTGAAGCTGATAGTAATAGAAGGAGGACAGTGGGAAGAGAATTGTGAAGCTGATAGTAATAGAAGGAGAACCAGTAACCCTTTGTGGTCCACAAACCTGCACATTACTCAAATCCTCATCAAGTCCAAAGCCACTCTTCTGGGAGGGCACAACAAAGACAAAACAGGACCTGCTTGCCTTTGATGTATTTTCTCATTGGATCATTTTTCTCATTTTCTCAGTTTCTCATTGGATTAGCTGTCTGGAGAGGCAAGATTTAGCCTCACACTTCCATGCTACGACTTCTAGCTGTGCTCTGTGCAAGCCACTATAGGCTTTGCACTTACAAAAACTAACTATGAGCCATATGAGTTGCCATGAATTTGGCAAAAATTACAAGGGCCACCTAGCATTGTTAAGAGAAAGCCCAAAATAATGAGATAGTCTTTTTGGAAGAGGTACTTAAAGTATACTGTATCTAAATGATAGATATATTTTATAGAATACATTCTCTGCATTACCAGGGGCTATTTTAAGAGCTGCAGGAAAGCAGTCAGAGGCATCAGAAAGTTAAATAATAAGGAAGGTTGTGGGCTGCCTTTTCTCCTCATGTAGTTATTAGATGAACATTCACTGTATTTCTTTTGCAACAAAATCTTGGGAATTGTATTTTAGTACCCTGCTTATTTACAAATTATACAAAATTCAGTGGCCCACAGGTAAATGACCTTACTAAAGGGAAATCTTCATGAAAACTAAGGGGAAACCGAAGAACTTCTTATACTTACCTAATATGTGCAGCATTGAAATAACAGATCTAAGTGTAGAAACTTACTGGGACAACAACTCTTGGAAAACTTATTCTATATGGAACAGAGTCTGCACAATTCTTTCACATTTCTTAAGTCTGAAGGTTTTATAAAAGTTGAACACTCTCCAGCAAGTTTTAAGTCAATCCAAATACTATTTGGATTAGATACAAGACTATTTGCTTTATTATTTTTTTCCTGTGTGTGAGAATGAAGTTGCCACAACTTTATATGCATCTACATTGTTTTTTCAGTTCTGTCAGGTTGTCAAGGATGATGAGCACACTCTTAACTACTCATCCACAGAATGTGATCACTTTTTGTCCCAAGTACCTCTTGGATTGCAGTTCTCTGCAATCATATTGAAGACTACAGTCATACATTCTCCCCCTGAAGTGGTTTGAATTCATATCTTCCAACTCCTTACAAAAGGTTCCCAAATGACTACAATAACTTGCTCAGGCAAGTGGACAGGAGTGTGGGACAACATGTGCCCATATGTTAAGGGAAGAAGGAACTTGGCTATCGTAGTCATTATATCCCCATTGCTGAGTTACTTGTAATAGGAACATAATATAATTCTATTATTGGCAGTCTCTGATTATCTAGCCCTTGATTTCTAGTGTTTTTCAAGTATACCTGAAAATAAACCTGTTTCACTCTAAATTTAAAGTTTCATCCATATCAAAATAAAGGAAAGAAAAAAATGGTTTTCATTGAAGTTTTTTCTCTTCAGAGTTCTGATCTGACTGATGTACTGAAAAAATAAGACTTTCTGCAGCCTCGGAGTCTGCCGAGCACTGTTGAGTATGTAGTGCTTCTGATGGAGTCTAGATTTAAAAATAAAAGTTATAGAGTAAATAAATTCAGTGTTCAAGAATGTATTTCACAAATGAACTTCTAATCAAGAGAGACAGCAAAAGCTGAAGCCAATTCAAGTAGAGAAAACACTCCATTTAGGGAAAGGAACATCAGAATTCCATTACGCAAACAATCATGAAACTGAAACAGAGAATTTGTGATGCAACATGAGACACAAGGCTGTAAAGACATTCCACAATACATTTCCATACCACTTCACTTTCTGAGTTCAAGGGCAAAAACTAAATTTACTTACTATTCTGTGAACTTAGCAAAGAGAAGAATTAAAAATCTTTTTTTTTGTTGTTGTTTCAAAAGATGTGTTGGAAGAAAAACTAGATGAATCAAACTTTATAAAGTCCTTTCATATATGTTCATATTCTCACTCTCTCTCACAGACACATGCACTCTCTCCCTAAAAATATACATTGCACTCCAAGTGTTTATATGGGAAAAATACATATACTCACATTCAAATATTTTCTCCATTAAGTAATTATTGTACTTCTTTCCTCTTTGCCCTTTGAAAGCCACAAACTACAATTGCAGAGGAGCATAGTTATAAATTTATTTTCAACTGTAGAACTTTGCACCTACCAATATGTGGCTGTGTTATAAATATGACAAATAAGCAGCAAATTCCAGGGATAATCATCTCTCTGTTTCTCCTTACTTTACTGAAGAAAACAGGCAAAGCACAAAATGGAAGGCTGCATAATAGACTTGGTAATTAATTTGACTTGGTTATATTTCTCTTTAACTACATGAGTTAAGATGTTTTTCATACATACTGACAATAATTTATTTTTCCATAGGAATACAAAGAATGCAGTATTCTTAGTTGTAGTCTGAGAATCATAGTACACTGCACAAAAACTTCACTCTCAATTATGACTTTGTGTCTGATCTTTCTTTTAATTGAAAATATGTACGCCATTCATCTTCATTTAACGAAATATCATGTTTATGACAGTAGATGTAGAATTTCCTAAGCTACACAGAATTTCTGTGTAGTAAAAGATTGGGCTTCCAACTTTGCCACAATTGTTAGAATTTTCTAAAACAGTTAGAAAGGCCATGCATCAGCTGAAAACTTTCCCATTATAGTTAGTTTTTGTTTTATTCAAAAAAAAAAATATCTGAGAGATCTACTCTCCCTGATCAACATGTACAATATGTGATACACAAATCATCATAAACAGATGTTCGTAAACACATCTTAATCTCAAAATTATTGAAAGACCTAACCATGTTCTTATACTTTATTCTTCTCAGCTGTGAAATAAAAATACTCTGCTGTCTACCATAATTCTTATATTTTCACTTCTAAAATGTCAGATATGTCACTGTGTGGCCTTGTGTGTGGCCAATAACTTTCGCTGTTCAGTTTCCTAACTCCTGCAAAAAGGGAGAGAAATTAAAGGAAAAACAGGTGGCAATTTGTGAACATATCAGGAAGAGGTCTCCCTTTTGGAGTTCTTTTGATCATCTTGATTCAAAACCATTTTTGTTGTTGTTTTTTTCTCATATCTGAAAGGAAGAACTAATTCCAGATGGACATCTTGGAGTCTTTCCCTTTACTATTCCATCTCAAATGATGAAAATCTAGCTTTTACCCTAGGAGTTGCAACAAATTCAATTTGAATTTTGTGTTAATGGAAAAATAGTCACTGGACAGGAATAGAGCAAGAACAGTGCCTACACTTTTTTTCTCCAAATGGCTCCAAGATTTTCCACTTAAGAAAGCAGATTTATGATGGTTATTTTTGACCTAAAAGGCAGGAAGCCATGGCTCAAAATTTGGTAGTAGATTTCACAATATTTTAGAATGGCATACAATTCTACTGGGAAAAAAAAAAAATGTTTCCAAAGGGTAGAATATTGACTCACCCATACTTCTAACCAAACTGCCTAAAATTTTCATTAGGAGAAACATTACAGTAAGGAAACAATCCAGGTTTCTGGGTTTTAAGTATTAGTTTTTTGTATATGACATCTTTGGCATAACATATATTTCTACCCTCACTTATAATCAGATTTCCTTAAAAAATTAATTCCACAGCTCATCTCTTCCGTTGAGATGTAAGTCAAATCAGATGACACCAAGCTGGGTGGAGTGGCCGACACTCTGGAGGGCTGTGCTGCCATCCAGAGGGACCTGAACAGGCTGGAGAGTTGGGCAGAGAGG